>CAJDSM010000757.1:12606-30823 GCA_903981925.1 Ostrea lurida | reverse complement strand
TGTGTGATGGTCCATGACTAAGGTCTGTATGGTGGTCTATGACTTAGATCCGTTGTGGTGGTCCATGACGTAGAATTGTCTGATGGACTATGAATAAGATCTGTATGATGGCATGACTTAGGTCTGTGTGGTGGTCCATGACTTAGGCTGTGTGGTGGTCCAATGACTTAGGTTTGTGTGGTGGTCCATGACTTATGTCTGTGTGGTGGTCTGACTAGGTGTGTAGGTGGTCATACTAGGCCTGTGTTGGTGGTCCTGACTTAGATCTGTATGGTGGTGGTCAATGACTTAGGTCTGTATGGTGGTCCATGACTTAGGTCTGTGTGGTGGTCTGACTTAGGTCTGTATGGTGGTCCATGACTTAGGCCTGTGTGGTGGTCCATGACTTAGATTAGTATGATGGACCATGACTTAGATCTGTAATATGGTCCATGACTTAGATCTGTTTGGTGGTGGTCCATGACTTAGGTCTGTGTGGTGGTCCATGACTTATGTATGTGTGGTGGTCTAATGCTTAGGTCTGTGTGGTGGTCCATGACTTAGGTCTGTATTGGTGATAGTCCATGACTTATATCTGTCGTGATGGTCACTGACTAAGGTCTGTATGGTGGTCTATGACTTAGATCTTTGTGGTGGTCCATGACGTAGAATTGTCTGATGGACTATGAATAAGATCTGTATGATGCCCATGACTTAGGTCTGTATGGTGGTCCATGACTTAGGTCTGTGTGGTGGTCCATGAGTTAGGTCTGTTATGGTGGTGGTCCATGACTTAGATCTGTATGATGGTCCATGGCTTAGTGTGTATGGTGGACTATGACTAAATTTGTATGGTGGTCACAAACTAAGGTCTGTATGATGGTCCATGACTTAGGTCTGTTGGTGGCCATGACTTAGGTCTGTATGATGGTCCATGACTTAGGTCTGTATGGTGGTCCATGACTTAGGTCTGTAAGATGGTCCATAACTTAGGTCTGTATGATGGTCCATGGCTTAGGTTTGTGTTGGTGGTCGATGACTTTTGTCTGTGTGGTGGCCCATGACTTAGGTCTGTATGGTGGTCCATGACTTAGGTCTGTGTGTGGTCCATGACTTAGGCCTGTATGGTGGTCTATGACTTGGTTTATAGTGATGGTCCATGACTTAGGTCTGTGTGGTGGTCCATGACTTATGTCTGTGTGGTGGTCCATGACTTATGTCTGTGTGGTGGTCCATGAGTAGGTCTGTGTGTGGTCTATGACTTAGATCTTTATGATGGTCCATGACTAAGGTCTGTATGGTGGACTATGACTTAGGCCTGTATGGTGGTCTTATGACTTAGATCTTTATGATGGTCCATGACTTAGGTCTGTTATGGTGGACTATGACTTAGATCTGTATGATGGTGGTCCTGACTTAGATTTGTATGTTGGGTCATGACTTAGGCCTGTATGGTGTACATGATTAGCCTGTTATGTGGGTCCATGACTTAGGTCTGTGTGGAGGGTCATGACTTAACTCTTTGTAGTGTGTCTTGAGCAGAGTCAAAATGAAACTTTCCTCACTATGAAATGGAAAGGAATAATTTTGTGCTTGAATTGTGAAAACAAGTCAGAAATAGATTTTTAAACATTTTTAATGAAATAGTTACACTGAATGCACTTGGCTACATTGCTGATTTCGTTTCCATCTTTCTTTATGCTAAACCTGAAAATGAAATTGTTTTTCATACATAACATCAGTACACCTCTTCCCTTTCATCGTACTGAAATAACCACAGAATGAGAGCAATGTTTCGAGAAGCAGTCCCTCGAAACAATGCACGGGTATCTGATGAAATCAGAAGTAAATTAAGTTCTAAGATGAGATAATTTTCTTAAATTTTTAGGAAAATGCATTCTGCAACCTTCAATTTTGGTGCAATCATGTGAGTGATACATGTTCCAGCTAAAAAAAACTAAACGTGACAAATTGATTTGCTTCATTTGGTAATGTACATTTCTGTCAACCTCATTTGATATATACTACTACAGTAAAATACCTCGATCTTGAAGCCGAGGGACTTAAAAAAACTTGAGATATCCGGGGGGTTCGAGATATCCAAATTTTTTTGGAAGGAGATGATGAATCGGCGTGTTAGGTCGAATTGGCAGTGGACTTAAAAAAGTGCACAGAGTACCCAAGCTGTTAAAATAATTATAGTAACCTGGGTCTACTGGAAGGCGAGCGTGGACTACTGGTCGACAATTATCATTAGTTTCTACGCCGTGGGCGTGAATGGTGACTTGAGGTAGGCAAGGTATGGTAAGCAGACCCGAAAATTGACTGCACTTCGAGATAAACAAGGTGAATAATGCATGGGACCTTGAAAATACTTCGACTAGCGGGGTTTCGAGATAACCGTCTTCGAGATATGAGGAGTTTTTTAAATCATTATTATGGGAAACTGGCGGGACCGGTCGTCGACTTCGACATAAGGGGGTATTCGAGATAAACATATTCGAGATACAGGTATTTTACTGTATATGTTGGAAGATTATAGTATTAAAAAACAATGTCTCCACCTAAAAGTTGGGGATACAAAATCAAATGAAAAAAGAAGATATATGTACTTGTATCATATTTGTTTTAATAGGTAAAAAAAAAAATATGTGTGGTTCAGTTACGTTCTTTATCAAAATAGGGTAGGTGGGGGGGGGGGGGGGGGGGGGGGGGGGGGGGGGGATTAAATCTCCTGATCTGGGGGGATTAAATTTCACAATTTTGATAGAAATGTCCTTGCTAAACATTACCTAGAACTGTAAACATATATTTTACAGTGGATTTATTTTAGTGATTTTGGCAAAAGACTACTTCCACTAAATCAGTACACCACCCACAGGGCATGCATTATAACGGACAAAAGGGGAAGTGAACATCCACTAAAAGTTTGCGTAATTACCTAGCGATGAGTATGATACGAATACAGTATATATAAACTTTGTCTGTTAGGTGTCTCTCAATTCAAGAAGATTTTTAACACGTACTGTATTATTTTTTTTGGTTTTGACCCCGGGACAATTACCTATCACAACAGGCCAACTGTGTGACTCTGGTGATCTCCAAATGATATAAAACCATCCCCCCAAAAAGTAATTTCCTCCAAAAATTATGAATATTAGATCTTTAACTCTGATGCACTTAGACCAAAAATAACAGACAACAGGATTTACAAGGTGTTTTTTTTTTTTTAAAGAACCTACCCCCATGGTAATTTCTTTTTCTTCTTTTCTCTACTTGACTCCTTCTTCTCCTAAATAGATGTGAAAATTAATATGCATATCAAATTAAGAGAAGTGATAAATAAAAAATACATGTTCATGTAAAAACTGTACTTTAAATGTCCAGTTTTAGTGTGGTGACCCATGAACGGAGTCTTTGTAGGCCATTATTTTATCATTTTACAATAGCAAGAAAACAAAATTAACTTGGTGCTCTGTAACAGTCAATGTCAATTACCTGTAATTGCTGATTGAACTTTTTGGCATCAATAGCATCTGCAATCTTTTTTCCAAACTGTAATGAAAAAAGTTTGTGACAATTGCAATTGCTTTTGTAACAAGATCAATGTCCAAACAGCAAAATATGCCACTAATCCAATTCAGAAATAAATGTTGTAGCAATCACAGAAAGGATTCAAGATTCAAATTCACAACTCTCCAGACAAAAATGGCTCTCTCTCTCTCTCTCTCTCCTCTCTTCTCTCTCTCTCTCTCTCTCTCTCTCTCTCTCTCTCTTCCTCTCTCTCTCTCTCTCTCTCTCTCTCTCTCTTCTCTCCTCTCTCTCTCCTCTCCTCTCTCTCTCTCATAACAGACAACTATAATTAATAAAATCAAAAGGCATCAGAGATGCTATAGCCGAGTTGCAGTTACCATTTTCGAAGTTTTTCTTGTCTGGCAGGTGAGCCATGAGCCCTTAGATGCATTTATATAAACAACTTTGTTCAAAGTTTCTTAACAAATATTAACGAGTAAAAAATTATCAATTGCAACACTAAATCATCTGTAACAGTGAGCCATTAGGCTGCAGGCCTTTATGATACGGTTTGATAAATCTAGCAAAACAAAACAACTTTTGTATACATGTCTTAACAAAATGTTTTCATTTAAAAGAATTATGAATAGTGACATTAAATTGTCCGACAGGTGAGCCATGAGGCCCACAGGCTTATATCTTGATACAGTTAGACAGATGTAGTAAAACAAACAACTTTATACATGTCTTAAGAAAATGTTTCGAGTAAAGAGTATTGAATAGTGGACATTAAATCGTCTATACAGGTGAGCCATAAGGCCCGTGGGTATATTTTGATACGGTTAGAGACCTAGTAAAACTAAACAACTTTTGTTATACATGTCTTCACAAAATGTTTTCGAGTAAAGAGTTATGAATATTGACATGTCATGCGTTTGATGATTATTTTAAAGCGAGGCCTACTACAAAAAAAAGTTGATGTTGCAGGGTAACGAATCTCGTTTGAAGTCACATTTTGCAAATCTACGGTCGCTATAATGACCTTTTTTGATTACAAATTATCACGAAGTCATATGTTGACTGATTTGTTTCATACCCTTTTGTTAGACTGTCATTTCGTACTACATGTAGATTGACGAGGTAACCCGTTTACTTTGTTTCAACTATGGGCTCACGGCGGGTGTGACCGGTCAGCAGAGGATGCTTACTCCTCCATGGCACTGATCCTTGCTTCGCTTTTGTCGATGGTCCATGTTGCCCTTCACTCGATTTTGCATATGTGATTTTTGGAACTATGTCAGATTACATTTAATACATTGTTACTTCGGCCATTTTACATGAACTCGTCCGTACAGGTGAGCCATGAGGCCTTGTAGGCTTGGACGATTTTCTCCGAAAATCAATAGGTTCTCTCTTCACATGAATGCTAACAGCATATCCCAAAAGATTTCAATTGAACAAATGTAAACGTTTTTTATCGTCCGGAAACCTCATATTTTCAGATTTTGGTGAAGTTTTTCGGTCACTGTGACCTTGACCTTGGATGGATTTGTCCGAAAATCAATAGGGTTCTCTCTCATGTGATATGTAACAATATTCCAAAGTTTCAATTCAATCAGATGTAAACTTTTCGAGTTATTATCCGGAAACCTAATTGTTGACGCCAACCCACTCACCTGCCTGCCTGCCCTCCATCACCAAACCAATAGCCGAGTGCAACTCGGCTAAAAATCAATAAAATTTTGTTCTGACATAGCTCTAGTTAAACATAGAATTAAAGATTTTAGTCTATTGAAACAGTATTTTACTTGGCACCAATACTGTGGGGAACATGTACATGTACATGATGCTGTTTATAAATCAAAACTGGTCGACATAAGAAAATCTCATTAGAAAGAAGAACATGGCACATGTGTAAAGAGGATGTTGAAGACGAGTTTAAATGCTTAAATGTTCCGCTTATAGAGATCTTCGATTAAAATTATAAATAAAATCATATTATTTCAGTCGACCGTCTGTCTTCAAACTTGTTCAACTTTGATTATATCTAGCAATATCAGTATTCTTTATATACTTCCTACAGGATGCTGATGGATTATTACATACACACAGACAGACACACAGAAACACTGCACCTTTATCACTAACACAGACATACACACAGACAACACAGACACTGCACCTTTATCACTACACACCCCGACAAGACATGCCACGCATACACATACCGACACACCACGAAACAATCACTACATACACACAGAAACACTGCACCTTTATCACATACACAAGAACACTGCACCTTTATCAAACACACGAAGAACTACCATCACCACACGACGACAGACCTATCACATACACAGCTACACAAACTGCACTTATCACATACACACAGAACATGACACACAAATACACGACGCACACTGCACCTTTATCACATACACACAGACAGACACACAGAAACAACTGCCTTTATCACATACACACAGAAACACTGCACCTTTATCACAAGCACAACAGACAGACACACTGCACCTTTATCAACATACACACAGACAGACACACTGTCACCTGTTAATCACATTACGACACCAGACAGACACCATACAGAAACACTGCACCTTTATCAACATACACACCAGAACTACCTGCACCTTTTCACATACCCAGACATACCACAAGAAAGACACACTGCACGTTTATCATCATACAACACAGACAGACACACAGAAACACTGCACCTTTAATCACATCACACAGAAACACTGCACCTTTATCCATACACACAGACAGACACCAGAAACACTGAACACTTTATCACATACACATGAGACATAACACACAGACAGACACATTGCACCTTTATCACATACACAGACATACACACAGACAAGACCACTGCACCTTTATCACATACACACAGACTAACCACAGCAGCACACTGCACTTTATCACATACGACACACGACAGACACACTGCACCTTTATCACATACACACAACGAAGACACACTGCACCGTTTATCAATACAACAGACAGACACAAGCAGAACACTGCACCTTTATCAAATACACACAGACAGACACACAGACAGACACACAGACTGCACCTTTATCAGCATACACACTAGACATAACGACACACTAGCACATAAGACATCACACAAGCGCAACAGAGCACTGCACCTTTATCACATACACCAGACATACACACAGAGACACTCTGCACTTTACACATCACTAACACACAGACATACACACAGACAGACACACAGAGAACACTGCCACCTTTATCACATAACCACAGACATACACACAGAAACACTGCACCTTTATCACATACACATAGAAGACACACAGACAGACACACAGGAAACTGCACCTTATCACATACACACAGCAACCACAGAAACACTGCACCTTTATCACATACACACAGACAGACACACAGGAACACTGCACCTTTATACATACACCCCACGAAACACTGCCCTTTATCACATACACAGACAGACACACAGAAACACTGCATTTTTACATACACAAGACAGACACACAGAAACACTGCCTTTATCACTACACACAGACAGACACACACACAGACACAATGAAACACTGCACCTTTATCACATACACAAAGCAGACACACAGACAGACACACAGAAACACTGAACTTTATCACAACACAAAAGACAGACACACAGACAGAACACAGAAACACTGCACCTTTATCATATACACAAAGACAGACACACAGAAACACTGCACCTTTTCAAATACACACAGACAGACACACACACAGACACACAAAACACTGCACTTTACCACAGACACACATATAAACACGCACCTTTATCTACATACGCACAGACAGACACACAGCAAACTGCACCTTTATCAATACACACAGACATACACACAGACAGCACACTGCACCTTTATCACATACACACAGACAGACACACAGAACACTGCACCTTTACCAACTATGCCTGACATAACAAAGACAGACACACAGACAGACCACAGAAACACTGCACCTTTATCACATACGCACAGACATACACAAGACATACAAAGAACAGACACAAAGACAGACACACAGAAACACTGCACCTTTACCACATATGCACAGACATACACAACACGACAGACACAAAGACAGACACACAGAACGCTGCACCTTTACCAATATGCACAGACATACACACAGACAGACACAAAGACAGACACACAGAAAACTGCACCTTTATCACATATGCACAGACATACACACAGACAGACTGCACCTTTATCACTACACCACTGACAGACACACAGACAGACACACAGAAACACTGCACCTTTAATCACCATATCTACCTTTCTGTGTGTAATCACCATATTACCTTCTGGTTGTGTAATCACTAAATCTACTATCTCTGGTTGTGTAATAACTAGATCTACTCTCTGATTGTGTAATTCACCATATTACCTCTCTGGTTGTGTAAACAACTAAATCTACTCCTCTCTGGTTGTGTAAAATCACTAAACCTACCCTCTATGGTTGTGTGTAATCACTAGATCTAACCTCTCTGGTTGGTGTAATCACCATATCTACCTCTCTGGTTGTGTAATCACTAAATCTACCTCTCAGGTTGTGTAATCACTAAACTATCTCTCTGGTTGAGTAATTACTAATATTCTCTCTGGTTGTGTTAATCACTAAATCTACCTTCTGTTGTGTACTCACTAAACACTACCTCTCTGGTTGTGTAATCACTAATCTACCTCTCTGGTTGTGTAATCATAATCTACTTCTGGTTTTGTAATCACTAAACCTACTTCTGGTTGTGTTCACTGATCTACCTCTCTGGTTGTATCACCACTGGTTGTGTAATCATATTCCTTCAGGTTGTGTAATACTAAATCTACCTCTCTGGTTGTTGTAATCACTAGATTACCTCTCTGGTTGTGTAATCACCATATCTACCTCTCTGGTTGTGTAATCACTAAATCTAACTTCTCAGTTGTGTAATCACTAAATCTACCTCTCTGGTTGTGTAATCACTAAACCTTACCTCTCTGGTTGTGTAAGCACTAATCAACATCTCTGGTTGTGTAATCACTAAATCTACCTTTCTGGTTGTGTAATCACCATATCTAACCCTATTGGTGTGTAATCAATATTACTCTCTGGTTGTGTAATCACTAAAATCTACGTCTCATGTTGTGTAATCACTAAATCTACCTCTCTGGTTGTGTAATCACTAAACCTACCTCTGGTTGTGTAAGCACTAAATCAACATCTCTGGTTGTGTAATCACTCAATATACCTTTCTGGTTGTGTAATCACCATATCTTACGCTTCTCTGGTTGTGTAATCACATATCTACTTCTCTCTGGTTGTTGGTAATCATAAATCTTCCTCTCAGGTTGTGTAATCACTAAATCTACCTCTCTGGTTTTGTGTAATCACTAGATCTACCTCTCTGGTTGTGTAATCACCAATTTACTCTCTGGTTGTGTAATCACTAAGTACTCTCTGGTTTGTAATATAAACTACTCTCTGGTTGTGTAAGCACTAAATCAACATCTCTGTTTTGTGTACACTAAATCACTTCCTGGTTGTGTATGCACCATATCTACCTTCTGGTTGTGTAATCACCATATTAACTCTCTGGTTGTGTAATATCACTAAATCTTACCTCTCATGTTTGTGTAATCACTAAATCTACCTCTCTGGTTGTGTATCACTAACCTACCTCTCTGGTTGTGTAAGCACTAAATCAACATCTCTGGTTGTGTAATCACATATCTATTACCTCTCTGGTTGGTGTAATCACCAATTCTACTCTCTGGTTGTGTAATCACTAAACTTAACTTTCTGGTTGTGTAATCACTAGATCTACTCTCTGGTTGTGTAATCACCATATCTACCTCTCTGGTTGTGTAATCACTAAACCTACCTCTCTGGTTGTGTTAATCACATATCTACTTCTCTGGTTGTGTAATCACATATCTACTCTCCTGGTTGTGTAATCACTAAACCTGACCTCTCTAGTTCACATGTAATCACTAAATCTACCCCTCTAGTTCACATGTAATCACTAAACCTACCTCTCTGGTTGACATGTAATCACTGAGTTTCTCTGCCTTTTCAAAGTCCCCTTTACCAATGGATTCATCGATCTTTTTCTCCAGTGAACACTTTGGTCCGTATTTCCCAGGGTCCGTGCCTGCCAGATGATCATTTACATTTAGAAACCCTTTGATGTTCTTCCATTCACCACTCTCTGTTCCCTCATTTTGTTCTCTGTTGTAACATTAATGTAGCAAATATACCAATTAACATTAATTAATTTCATTACTTTACTTCTACATGCATTTACAATTCTTGAAATAAAAAAAATATAAAGTGGGAAAAGTCCTCAAACTTCACCTTAGTGAAAGCCATTGATGAATGGGGCTTAGACTTGCCACAAAAGTATTCCATATCAAAATGTAGTGATGCATATTATAATAATATGTATTCCTACTGATGGAAGACATTATCATATGATACATATGCTTTGGTATAAGTGCCATGTTATATGGAATGATAGATGTAATATAATTTCATAATCTAATATGTACAAATTTAGCACCTAATAATAATAATCTTAAGTAGCATCATATACATTATATTACATATAATTATTATACCTTTGTACCTATAGACAGAAATATTGATACATGTATCATCATACACTGTCCAACAACAGAATTTTACAGGAATTCAATCAGAGCTTTTGACCAGATCAGTGATATTGCCTATGTTTTGGTATGTTGTATAATGTTTGAAAATGGGCAAGTACTAAGAATTTCACTCATTCTGAAAATCGATGTCATTGCTAGCATCGTTTTCAATAGCCAACATGAATGCCAGGAGTGTATAGCTTCATGCTTGCCCAGGTGAGCTAAAATTCGTTTGATTAGAAGTAAAACAACTTCACATACACTGCCTACAGTATAACCTGTTATAACACATTTATAACGAATTAATTTACTCTCATTTTGAAGGGATATTTATTCCCAACAGGAAAATAATGAAGTTTGGTTATAATGAACTATTTTTCGCTGGCCCTGGACATTTGCTATAACCGTGTTTTACTGTATTATGAAGTTGGGTTTTTCACTGGCCTGGTGGCTAGCTATAAATTAAAATGAAGTTTGTTTATAATCTCTGATTTTCACTGGTGTTGGACCAGGTTAGAATAGGCCCCCAGCATCCCCTTGTGTGTCGTAAGAGGCGACTGAATGGGGCGGTTATTCGAATGAGACCGGAAAAACCGAGGTCCCGTGTCACAGCAGGTGTGGCATGATAAAGATCCCTCCCTGCTCAAAGGCCCTGAGAGCAGAGCATAGCCTAAATTTTGCAGCCCTTCGCCGGTAATGGTGATGTCTCCATATGAGTGAAATATTCTCGAGTGGGACGTAAAACAATAAATCAATCAATCACTGGTCTTGGAGGTTTGTTATAATTGTGTTTTACTGTACATTGTCCTAACAGTCTATACAAACAATAATTTTCTGAATAAAGCAATCTTATAACCATGTTTCTAGCTGTTTTGTATAACAATTCTGCCCATACTTTTTACTTTCATGGTGTTTTCTCTTCCTTGAGAAATATGAATCTTCTGCAACTGCTGGTCCAAATTTTACATCATGTTGACGTAAAATATCTTTATCCTCTTCATCTGTGATTTCCTCTTGAACTAGAATAGAAAATGGTACACAGGTATATATGCATATCAATCTTTGAATTTAAAATTAAGAAACAATCATTCTTGAGTCAAAATCAGACCTTAGAAATTTAATCTGAGCTAGCAATCTCACAAATGAAATCTTTATAATTAGCTCCTGGGACCAGTTGAGTGATGAAAGAAGGAAGCAAATTAAGATTTATATGTATGTTAAAATTATACACACATTTCAAAAGAGATTTGCCAGAAAATGTTCAAAAGTGTATATTGTAATTATAATTTTGCTAATACTTTTGTGCATCAAAGTTTTCTGTAGATGTTTGATTCTCTTCTCAGTTGACCTCTTGGTTACTTCATCTGTCCTTTTCTCCAGCATTTTAAATTTCTATAAATGAACAACATTGTTACAAGTTACAATTAACAGCATATTCAATTTTCATCTGTGATAATGTATTTCATAACAAGCCTTCACCTGTTCTTGCAGTTGATGTTAATAAACAAACTTTACTAACGTAAAATGATATTGGTCGGCTCAATTACAAAACAGTCCTCCGTGAAGTGACGTTCACACAACTTGGAATGTTTTGACGGCCAATAATTAACAGTTTTTAATTTCCTCACCCAAACATCACAATATTTAGTATCTGTTGGGAAGCTAAACATTGCTACCCCCTGTCCATTGCAGTTAGGAGCCGCACACAGCACCATATCTACCCGTTGTTTTTCTGACGTTTTTGTCGCCTGCTGATCAGCGTCTGTAGTTTCAATATGGCGGGTTCGTGGAAAGGGGCATAACTCCCGCAATATTTTCGGCTTTGATACAGGTGCGGGATTTTTATCCCCGTGTATGGGGGGCATTTGAATAAAATAAACCGAACAAACATGCACAATCATTTTATATGATACAAATGAAGCAAATAAACATTTAATATGAAAAAAGTTCAGTTTTGTTTCAGTTGACCTTTAAATGTATTGTCTTTAATTACTAATAACTGACGACATTAGGACCTCTAGATTTGTGTTGGATAACACGCAAAATCACCTAGATTCCGCATGCAACATAATTTGTGACTCTCGGGAGTTATCTTGTATGATTAATTAGACAAAAATGTTAACATTAGGTCTGACGACTTTAGGATACCACGGACCTAACATCGTCATGTACACAGATACTAAGTCGTCACCTTATTGAATGAAGACCTTAAGACGTCAGTTTATATAATGAATGCTGAAGGGTCATTAAGTTATCATTTTTAGAGTGTAGTAAGCACCAGGAAAAAGGGGAGGGGGTAAATTCACATTTTCTTTAAGCATTTTGCTCATTAATCTTTAGAAAAGTTCCCGTTTAGGCTTGGAGTCAAACTCGTCGTCGATACGCAAACTTCCGCCTCTGTGTCCACAACAGAATGAAACTCCACGCCCTGTACTATCATGTTAACGGTAAAACCTGTAGTCGGGTGGATCTGTCTGATAGGGGATACATCCGGGATCCTCCCACATGTCTACAGGACATGCCCTGTGAATCTACCTCCGCCTGGCTGTTAACTACTTCCAGCCCCACTCTCCTCCTTGGGCTGTAACTGCTGCATAGGTTCCACTTCCAGGTCACCACTGGGCGCTGGGTCCGCGCCCCCGCGCCCTTCTCTTCCTCTGGAATGGGAAATCCCCCAATCCTCCGGACACTCCTGGGAATCCTCCCTATATGGCTAGCTCCCGGTTCCAAAGCATGGCAATTTCGGTACCATGACTTTCTCGGGAAGCGCGAATCCCCCCTTCAGGACAAACGGTTTATCCTTTGGAGGGGGCTCATGCTTCTCCTCTCACCCTATGACACAGTCATCAAGTAGACTATGTTCTTCCTCCCTTGGCGTCTCTCGGATTCTCACACGGACCTTGCCGCATATTCAATCGACTCTTCCCCGTACGTCCGCCCGAACCCAAGGTGTTAGTCCCTGGCGCTGACGGGGAATGTTACAGTGTGAGATCCTCACCTCCCTCTACGCGAACCCCTCGCTGGTCTGCAGTGGACGAGTGTTGACTCCGCGCCTAGGTGGCTCCGATGTACAAGGACGGCTTTCCTTGTTCTCCTTAGGTCTCGCCTTCGCCTCCTGCTTGGACAACTTGTTCTGTCAAGAGGCCTGGTTAGTGCTGCATCTGGTCGACTCCTTCTTGACTGGCCATATCCAGGGCATAGAGCCCTGCATCCCTGTCCTCAACACCGTCACACAAGCAGGAAATTTATGAATGTGAACGTTCTGCACCAATGTAAACAGCAAAGCCTCGTCCTAGACTGCGAATCTTGTCCCCTTGGTGGAATTTCCCTATCCCACACTCGTACTAATGAAGGATTCTATTATTCTGTCATTATATACTCCCAACCTTAGCTCGTCATGCAGTCCCAATGTCGTCAATCAATTTCGATGCTTATTTGATTAACAAATACACAATACAATATGTGTAAAACTATCATTTGTTCTGTTGCAACATCACTTATGATGCAAAATACACATCAATGAATTAGTTCCCTTGTCTTAGCATGCTTCCATATGCTTTCGCCTAAACATGGTAATAACAAAACTTATGGTCGCCCTTGGAAGGTAAAGACTTTTTTCGCCATCGTCATAGTGGAGATTATTACCTTAAATATATAGTTTGTCAATGTCATTGCGATTTGTAACTTTATTGGAAAAACATTCCGCTTTGAAACAGACCGCCTCTCAACTTTCTGCCATGAAAAAGGGAGCCAGAATCTTGCGAGAAATTAACCTGACGACTTTATTAAAGACGGTGACGACTTAATATCGATGTACGTTACTTATTTTATATATCAAATTCCTTTTAGTTTGTTATTTTAGGTATAATAATAAATGATGAGTTAGATAGTGATATAATTTCCATGGAAACACACTCGTGACAATGTCATATGCCATACTATGATACTAGGTTGACTTACATTCCAAAGATCTGACCTAACATTCTTTGGCTTAGCTGCTGAATTAGATGGATTTTCTATCGTGTCATCTGAACCATTAAACTCCCCAGACTTTGACTCGCTATTTTTTGTTGATTTTTCATCTACATCAGAAGTGACAGGTGGAACACGGCTGTAGGACATTTTTGTTTACAAGTTCTACTTTCGGTTTTACAGGAAGTCTGGGTAGTTTATATGCTTAGATATCTATTTTGATAAATATTTGTTTGAGACGATGTTTTTTCCATTTCGTGCAATATATAATAACTACTATGTGATCAGATTTATTTTCCATATATTGAAGATGATAATTACCTGTAAAATTGGAGACAGATTCATCCGGAATTCCATATTTGTCACCTTCTGACATTTACAAAAATTATCTTGATCATTTAAACTCTTGAACAACATGTGGATAAGAAATAAAATTATAAATGGAAAGTTATTAGCTAACATTTGAAAGTGCATGCAGATCTGACAGGGAAAAGTCGATGTACGACAAGTCGTCATGTTACTAGATCTATGTACGTGTATGTTTGACAGAGCCCTAGTAATGTGTGTTAGTTGAAACTTGGAAGTCTAGGGGTGGAATATGGAGAAGGCAGCAAACTTTGATTGTGATTTCTCGACAGGGCCAGTGACAGCCGTACATACAGTTAGAGATCAGAATGTTCTGGCAGGTAAAGTATACATGTCGTAATGAAAAAAAGTGTGAACCGAATGTTTTTAATATTTCTAGACTTGTTTGAATTGAAAACAAACAGTTTCAAGAGCCATTTATATAGATTTTATGTATCTGTATGGAATTCAAACATTATCTTTAATTGATTCGGTAATCATTCTAACATTGATACAGGTGATGTCAGGAAAGTATTGGGTTATTAAACATTTGCATTTTAGATAAATTAGGTCCTTTGATCTGCCCAAAGAGTTCACAATTGTCCGACATTGTATTGAGTGTCACATTCTGGTGACCTGATGTTATGTCAGACCTTTCTAGACCAATCAAATCAGTGCCTTCAATTTTTGAAAGATGCTTTAGATAAAGTTAAACATGCTAATTACTAAGAGCCTAGATGCATTAATGAAAAGATCAAAATGTATTATGACATTTGCTGAAGTTAGTCGTGCTGTGATTGGCAAAAATAGGCTTGGGTCACCAGAACATGACACTTGATCGCTACACTTGATCGCTACATCATATTAATAATATCCTTGTGTCATCATATACATGTACAACAAAAGTTCAAAGAACGTACTTCTAATTATATTGAAAGGAGAATTGACTTCATTGAAAATCAATGGTATTGGTATTAAAACATTTCCATATGTTTTGATTTTACATACAAATTTGATATGTTTATTGTTTAATTTTTTTCAGGAATAGGAAGCTATCTTCATACTTTTGATATTTCGGAACAAAAAACCACAAGCCGTGTGTTGACATTGCCATGTCACAATATCCATGGAATCAGGGAAGGTTTGTATGAAAAACATGCCATAAACATGTTGTACACATTGGGCTTTTGTTGAAAAGTAGCTGCAGAACTGTAGCGTTATGGTCAGACAAAGATATAAAACCATAATGCTACAGTTCTGCAGCTAGTTGCATACATGTGATAAAATCCGATTGCCAATGCGTGAGGTTTTGTTGAGTGAGGGGTGAGATTGGGGGGATTTGGCGTGAGATTTTTTTATACAGCATGATTTCATGTGGTCATTATAAAACTCTTAGGTACTGTAACTTATTATTTCTTACAATAACATTTATTACGTTTAAATGTATTAAATTTGAATGTAATTTCATGAAATTATTACCTTTATTCAGCGACTGTACATTTTTCTATACAACGCGGTTTCTACTTTCGTTTTCGTTTTTGACACAAGTGTGAGAGTTATCTTCACCTATTAGTAATTAAAACTATTTGTAGAGAAGAGGCACTCGAATTTAGAACATTGACCCAAGCTATCCTTTATTTAACAAGTTAGAAGCATGCAAGTTCAGTGAAGTTAATTAACTACACATTAATGTTGTTTATTTAAACAAAATCAAGGATCATCCATGAAACAAGAGGTGTGAATTTTGACAGTCTGAGATTTCGAGGTGTGCAGGCCAGTACTCTGATCAGGTGTGAAAACTTACCACCTGGTTTTCAGAAGAGTGAAAAATTAGTCTTATTGCAATGTACACAGTGCTTGGGACTATTAAAAAAATGACAATGGCATGGCTTCTTACACAGTAATTAGTCATTGTGTCGCCGCCTGCGTTAGCGGAGGCGACATATACGGATCACTTTAGTCGTCGGCGTCGCATCACAAAATTTTCTGTCACATTTTTCTCAGAAACTTCACATAGGCCAGCTTCCTGATATTGCACAGCAGCATCAGTATGGACAACTGTAATCGTGTAACGCAGTTTTCAATCTGCCGCATGTCAACTTCCTGTTTGACGCAACTCAGAATATTTTTAACAAAGGCAAATTTCCTGTCACATTTTTCTCAGGAACCACACAGCCAGCTTCCTGATATTTGCACAGCAAGCATCAGTATGACACAACTGTATCGTGTAACGCAGTTTCCAATCTCCGGCATGTCAACTTCCTGGTTGACGCAACTATTGAATATTTTTACATAGACAAATTTCTGTCACATTTTTCTCAGGAACCACACAGGCCAGCTCCTGATTTGGCCAAGGCATCAGTATGGAAACTGTATGTGTAACGCAGTTTCCATTCTGCCAACATGTCAACTTCCTGTTTGACGCAACTTTTGTAATATTTTTAACATGGACAAATTCTCTGCACATTTTCCTCAGAAACCGAACAGCAACCCATGATATTTGCACAGCAAGCATCAGTATGACCGAAACTGCATAAATTATCATAGTAACGCAGTTCAATCTGTCGCATGTCAACTTCCTGTTTGACGGCAACTTTAATTTTTTTTTACATAAACAAATTTGTCTTTATTTCAGATAGAATCTTCGACAAACTCACAGAATGGCATCATCATAACAATAATTCTCAATCTATTCATCTAATTCATCATGTTAGGATATGCATTTCATTCTGGTAAACTTGAACAGAACTGAATCTTAGAAAAAAACATAATATATACTATTTTTGCCTGATGATACTTTAAATGATGAAGTAATTTTCTTCAATGAACATCAGAAGTAGTCAGCCGACACATGTCTTCCCTTGGAAGACCTTACCCATACATAAGTTGATAAAATATACCCATAAAAATTTTTAACCAGCGATTTTTTTTTAATGGTGAGATTGTTACCCGCGCGTGAGGTCACGTCAAAGAATGCCCTTCAAAGTAAGCCCAGCAGTTGCCAGCTTATTTATATTTTTTTTTTTTTTTTTTTTTTTTTTAACATTGTATCGGAAAATGCAATTAATCGGTGCGATATAATTATCATTTTCACCATGTAATGGTGTGGGTCGTGGTGTGTTTTGTTTTTGTGTGTGGGTGGGTTTATTTTTACGAACGTCTTATATATAAGATTCATTTATTTTGGTGGGTTTGTTCTTCACTGTTTGTGGTAGGACAAGCTGTGGATTAGGATGGGCTTTATAGTTGCAAAAAGCTGCCCATGTCATTTCAAATGGTGCGATTGCTAAAAATCCTAACTTCTGGGCTACTTGGTGATCACTAATTTCTTAGTCTATCATCATTATACATAGAATGAAGTACGTATTACACTAAACCCAAATATGGTATTAAACCAAAGCCCAATATTATTTCGTCAGTAAATAGATAATATCAGGTGGGAAGGTGAAAAAGCTAGATTAAGTTATACAGCAAACACTTCTCTTTCTTATTTATATGGGATCGAAATGATTGTATTGAACCTTCACTAGATATATATTATTTCTTGAGAGTAGGCCCAAATCTATTTGTTGTCAACAAGTCCTTATGTGGCTAGTGTGGTGTCTGCACACTGGTATATATATGGAAAAATGCCATAACAGTAACCAACCTGCTATCTCGAACATGGATTGTATGCTATCTCTCTTCGGTTT
>CAJDSM010000756.1:8203-37999 GCA_903981925.1 Ostrea lurida | reverse complement strand
TTAAGACATTCATCATAACACCTGTAGTTGCTGCAGTTTTTAAGTTATTTTACCAGAAATCATAAAATCCCATGGGATTATGACGGGATTCTCACTCCTAGGTACAGCTGTCTCATCAAAAACCCTTTCAAGTTACACCCTAGTAACCTTAAGATCACCCGATATCAAGCTCGTGAATAAAGTGGTAAGGATTTCTCCACGTGTGTGCACTGTGCATTGGCGGATTTAGAGCCCCCCCCCCCTTTTCCCTTCCCGTTCTGTTCGTGCACCCAAAATTATCATTACGATGGATTGTATGAGAAGGAATAATAGCCTTAAGATTAATCCCTGATTAATTAATATTTAAACCAAGGACTTTCGGGTGACTTTGCCCACACTGGGCATGTGGGCTTTCATGTCGCTATCTGCTAACCAGCGACTCAATGCAGCCCCCCTTTCGACAAATCCTCGATCCGCTAAACTTGTACTGGTCATCCTCACAACGTCCGGGATCCCGAGTCCATTCGTGGCTGTGGTCCACTGACGAGTGAACTCCTGAAGGGCCTTTAAGTTGTGAGGATGGTGTGTAAAAGGGTATCAAAATTGCATATTTACAAAATCAGATTCTTAACTACTTTATCGCTCATTCACAACAAAACCATTTTCAGCCTCTGAAACCACCTTTGGAGCAGTGCCGTCCTCATAGTGTCGTTCGTAATCAAACCCGACTCTCTGCATTGCCATATGACGTCACATAACAATATGGCTGTCCATGTCGATTCAAACTATCTGATTCAGTATTCCATCGCACGTTTACACGATGTGGAAGTCGCTGATGCATTTTAGATTATGTTAGCGGATTCATTCCAACCATTGCTTTGATACATTGATCTGTTTCTTGAAATTCATCAAAGTTATTGAGGTAAATAAGATGAAAAAAAGTATGATAAACACTGAACAAGTTCAGACTAGTACCGTACCAAAAAAGTTTGCAAAGATGTCTTTTGTTTGATTTTTCTGTCAAATTTATTGTTACGATTTCCATTTAAGTCGGGACTCTAATTTAAGATTTGTGCTTTTTTTTGCCTCAATAAAGTTGCCTTTTCTTTAATAGTCCAGTGTATTAATTTTTGTGACATTTATTCACTGAACTATCAATGTTATTACTACACTTCCCTTGATTTGAGTTTTCTGAGTAGAGTGCATGACATATTTAAATATAAAGACTAAGAGGTGAAAGAAATAACTTGTAAGACTTCCATAAATGGCAAGCCGTCAGATTTAGAGATGTCAATAAAACTTTAAATCAAGAACATGTACATGTATGTACATCTAGAAATAAAAACAAAATTTTGATTTAAATGGCTTGATATGGTTAATGTATTTCAATGCAGTTATTAATACAAAGCATAAAACAGTCACACAGTCTTGAAAACAAATGTGTTTTCTCTTTTTCTGCAGAAAATGGAGGTTCCTGATGAAACAACTTTATCAACATCATATGTTTTCCGTGGAATAGAATATATCATCACCATGATTATCCAAGGAGGGAACTCATTAACAGTTGAAGTAGAGGATCGGCTTACAGCAGATCAGTGGAGAGCACAATTTGATTCCGCATGTAATTTTAGAATTTATACCTGCCATGTATTTTGTTATAAATGTATTCAGGCATTAAATTTCTTAGTCCTGCCGAGAGGCTCACAGTTGTGAAAGTCTGTTTTACTTGTAACTATAATAATACAACTAAATTTGCAGCTATTTTCAATCGGAAAAAAAATCCTGTTATACAGTACAATTTGTAAATGGAAAGTTTATTGGATTTGACTTAAAAAATTTCAGTTTTCAATCCAATGTTTTCACGGTCGTCCATGCTGAATCATACCTGTACTTTTCGTTGGTGATGTCAATAACAGATGACAATCACGAACGCTTTACATTTCCAATCTTGCTAATTAATATTCCATGATCGTAATGCTGCAGTGCACCGTAACATAAAAAATTAATATCAATATGTATTGTTATGTGATCATTTGTTCTTTTATTTTTCATATAGACTGGTTAGAAGATTAATGATAAAAAAATTTCAGATTTTATGAAATAATAAAATTACTGTCCATAGACTAAAAAAGCTTTTGACTGATACTGTAAAACGAGAATATTTAGCGCAAACATATTTTAGCGCAATCAGCAATGAAAACCTTTTGGCGCAAACTTATTTTAGCGCAATGGTACCACCTGGTCAATGAATTAATGTCAATAAAAACCTTTTAGCGCGCAATTTAATTTAGTGCTATCGTACGTCTACGCTAAAGGTGCTAAAATAAATAGTGCGCTAAATATTCTCGTTTTACAGTAGTAAAATTTTAGCATGAATTATACTATAGTAGATGTTTTATTAACGTATCTAGCCTAGTGGTCTTGATAATATCTGTATACGGTTTTCACTTGATATAGGTATGTCCAAGATTAGTTTGATTGGTAGTGCATCAGGTATATGGCTGCTTTGGCATTGCTGCATCTACCTCCACTGATAGATAATACAACATTTGTCTTCAGATCACACCTAGAGCACTGTATAGTATTGTATATAATGTTCATGTTTTGATATTCCCAGACTTTTACTGAGCCCTAAAAGCTACCGTGAATGCTGGGTTACTACTTTCACTCATCTGTTTACATTAATCAGTGATTGTAATGTCTCACTTGTTTACAGATAATAATGGATGTAAAAATGCTATATTTTCCACCAAAATGCAAGCAAATGAGTGCTTTTAGAAGTAGAAATGTATAGAATTTTAAAAGTATATGTGATGAAAAGGTTATTATTAACTCATTATTAGGAAAAATACCTATCCTTAGCCATTGTGTGGAAGCAGAATTCACTAGCTTAGACCTCTTTAAGGCACATTGACCTTCGGCAGGCATATTTTCCAATAATCAGTCAATAACCTATAATTTGGCAATAGTCTGAAAATGTTTTAAAGATTGGTTGAGACTTAGTGTGAAAATAAATTTTGTAGCAAATTCCCGTGTTTTGATTTAAAAGACCTCCTGGTGTATTACAGAAATCTCACAGAAAAGTTTTACATGTCTGTGTTTATGTGACTTTGTGAGCATAGTTTGCTTTGCATGTCAAATTTGCCTACAGCATATCTTATGTTAGTTGCATTTTTAAAATGAAATTTGCAATCAGTCATACAAATTTCACATGATTTTCTTGCAGATATTGAGGATCTGACACACAAAACTGGGAACTTCAAACAATTCCATATATTCACCAGTATGTTAGAGTCTGCCATCACACAGGTAAGACTGGAAGGTCACCTGAAGAACTTGTAATCTTCATAATCATTCATTAAAGTGAGAAGTGTTGAATTTTGAGATAATGATGTGAAATTCATTTATATGGATGAATTTTCAAAAAAATTACTCTGTCTTGACTTGAATTAGATTTTTTTTAAATTAGTGTTTGAATGAGTTTGTCCTCTTAATGTTAGTCACTTAGTGCAATGATTTTTTTTTCATGCAGAGTAGTGACAGTGGTTCCTTAGATCTGCTTACCTTTGCTGATTTAGAATCTCTTCGCCAAAGGAAAGTTGGATCAACTGCAAAGTCAAGCATTCCTGCGAACAGGACTGTCTCATTAAATTCAAAGAGATACTTATTCTGACTTACACTGTAGAGTTGACAGGTGAGCTTTAAAAGTTTTTTTTTTTTTTTTAACTTTCTGTTAATGTGTTATTTGTCATGATGTGCATCTTGGTTAGCCAAGGGTTTTTGATCCACTCCACTCCCCATATGGTTAGCCAAGAGTTTTCCGTCCACTCCACTCCCCATATTGGAAGTGGAGTGGACAGAAAACCCTTGGCTAGCAAAGATGCATGATGTGCACTTTCCCAGAGAAAGCAATAATTTTTTTGTAGTGATGATGATTCAAGATTAAAGTAAATGCTGTACATATACTGAATGGAATGGAATATATCTGTTCAGTATTGTAAAATATTTTCCTTATTTTATTAGAATGTGTTATTTTTAGGATTCACTATCCTTTACCTCTTCCATATATGGGAAAACCTGATCCCCGGGCATTACAAGAAACAATTCGCCAGTTGAGGGAGGAACTGAAAAGTCTCAGACATCAGGTTGTTAATTATGTTAATTTAAATTGAAAATGATTGCAATCATATACAGACTTTTAATCAATTAATTGGCGTCCTTTACTTACTTGCACCATTGTATAAGCAGTGTTGTCGTTTATGCCTAATAATAGCTTGCAATGTGGTGTAGTATTCTATATTCATTATGGATGTTCAGTGACTGATGAGATCCTCATTGGAGAGTTTGAAGCGAATAAAGTATTAAACAGATAATTACATAACATGTACTAGGATTTAAGATTTTTCTTGTTACTAAAATGTATTTTCATGTGCATTTACAAATAGTTACACACATCTGAAAAATACCATGCCATATTGTACAAAATATCAATCATTTTCATGAAATCTTTAAAGTAAGTTTTTAACTCTTGTAATTGACTACATACCATATACTGGAATTTTCTTCGTGAATACTTCACAGCTAGCAAATTACGGAGAGAGAAATCTGCACATTTTTCGTCTTACCATTTTCCGCCATACTGAGTTTTTTGGTGCACTTGCCAACACGTCATGTATAAGGTGTAGACCTTTTGCATTTGATTATGGAAAGATATATACACTTTGTAGTCAGTTTGGACAACTCAATTGTGCCTAATTGCAATTCATTCTGACCAATTAAACATTTAATTGTATCAATATACACATTTTTATGACATATCGATTGGTTTTATTTTTTTAGAATCTGTATTCATGTACACAAAAAGACTGAAGAGAGGAGAAATCTTGTGGTTTTCTACAGCCTGTAATCCCCCGCCCTCCCTCAATCCATAACCTCAACCTGGAGAGGCTTATTTATCTCAAAATTAACTTAATTCATTATGTAAAAATGCCTACTTACCACCCTTTTAAGTTTTTTGGAAACTAATTGGAAATCAATCTTATAATGAAATTGAAAATTTTTCAATTTTGTTGTTGACTAACGTGTTACAGATTACCAGCATTTCAACAGAGTAACTCGCCATTCAAGTTAACAGTTGCTATCCCAGCCAATTCCCAGATGTAAATTTTATATTTCTCAGTATTTTTTTCTTGTTTACAACCATATTGTGCTTCAAGTTCTGTTTTGGTAGCTTTTATCTTGATTGTTTAAAAAGTATATCTTCAAATGTAGAAAACTACCCAGAATAATTGTAACTAAGTATGTTTGCAAAGTGTAGTATAGTAGTTCCCTGAGCATGACCATGCTCAGTTGCTGCAATTTATTGGTCATGTAGCTTTGGCTTTTTAGTTTGCCAAGTATAATTATTCTATCTTGTTATGACAAAGGTTAAAGTAGCAGACAGACAAAGATGATAAACTGAGAGAAATCAGTATGCACCTAGGGGCTTAAAAATATGTTAAATTGAATTATAAATATAGGAAAGTTGTGTAAATGATACATATTTTTCCTTTGTTTTGTAGGGTGGTTCTGAATTTAGAGCAAAAGAAGTGGAAAAACTACAAAAAGAGTAAGGAATTTGAATATTTGATTCATTCTTTAAGGTGGTTTACTACACCTTGGAAAACTTTCTCAAAACAGCACGAAACAACTTGACTATGAAATATGATAATACGTAATAAGTATTCATGTCTTCATGTCAAAAAGGTGGGAAATATGCGATTTTGATACCAAAAAAACCCATGATTTTCAAAAATTTATTTGAGTAAATATGAACAAAAGTCTCTGGCAGATTTGAACTTAGGATCTGCGTTTTACCAGCCCAATGCTTTAACCACTGAGCTATATGATGATATACATGTACAAATGGATTGATCAAAGCAATCATTTTTACAAAACATTTGAATCACCATCTTGTGATGTTGTGTCACAAAGAGCACAAACCTTGGTGTAGTGAGCTACCTTAAATCACATTTCCAGAAACTTTTATTTGAGAAATAATCCTTACTCCCCTATTAAACATACTGTAAAGGGCTTTAATTTTGTGGGGCTAAAATTTAGCAATTTTTATCTTTCGGTATTTCAATGTTCACTACGGTTTTAATTTCGTGGATAGTAAATAGACGGAGCTAGAATCATACACCCAAATACATGTACTTTAAACAACGCTTTGCGATGGTTTTATTTTCGCGACCGTTAATATGATCACGAATATTTCCCCCTTTACAGTTTTGGATGATTTGATTATTGCAAGTTCATACCTGTGAAAATCAAATGCAATGCTTGTAGGTAAAGTATTTGTTTTACCAAATTATATGATATTTCTTTACCATACAGAAACAAAGCATTACTGAAAGAGAAGGAGGAAATTGAAGAAGAATTTCTCAGGTATAGAAGAGAAATTAAGAACACGCCCACTGGAAATGCTGTCAAAGAAATTAGAATGTTGAAAGCTGTGACCAAAAATTTGGAAGAAGAACTAATGAAGGAGAAAACCAGGCACCAGAGATCTACCAGTAAAAGGAGTCAGGAGTACAGGGATTTACTGGAAGAGGTAAGAGTCTAAGAGAGGAATTGGTTTTACAGGGAATTCTCAAGGTTCGCCTTGTGAAGAGATAGGGATAAATTAAAATGACCAGTGGATGAGAGTGTTAGATTATTTCCTGCTAATGTCAGACTTCACTATAAAGAGTACATGTGAAGTAAAGTACTGAAGTTATGACTATCTCTTGTTCAAATCAAAAGGTTCTTACCAAATTTATCCTATTTATACTTTGCAAAACAGGTGGAAGAATTAAGAGCTTCTGAAAGAAATCTTCGAGTCCGTGTCAAAAGTCTCACCAATGAATTGGCTGTTTACAAAAGGTATGAAAAACATATAAGTGTAATACTGTCCTTAATAGTAGGTATTAAACTATGAGCAAAAATTTGTCTCTTTTTATGAAGTAGCAATGTTGTAGTATCAAATGTTCTATTTTATAGCATATGTACTAAACTTAAACACACTTGTACATAGTTTACATTTACAATTATGTAATAAAGAATGTCGATTTAATTATAATTAATTGTGCATTTTTCATATTCACTTGTATGAAAACTCACTAGACATTTAAGGCTGATTAAATGAATCAATGTTATGTTGTATTACATTTATCTATGACTGTTGTTTGTTTTTGATAACAGAGACAGGGTCAGAAGCTCGAGACCACCAACAAGAGAAAGGTTCAACAATCCAAGGGAGAGATCAGGATCTTTCTCAAGAGAGCGGTCCTTATCTAGAGACAGATCATGGTCCAGTGACCGTTTGTCAACACGAGATAGGTCTTTGTCTCAAGAGCGTCACTCATCTCGAGATCGCCCATCCTCAGCCAATAACAGCCGTTTCAGTAACCGGTCTTCATATTCAAATCACAGTAACTACAAACCTCGAAGTCGAACCCCTTCCCCGGCAGGTGATGTTTTGATATTTTTAGGTCATCTGAGTCATTCAAGTGACTTATTGCTATTGGTGTGCATCCGTCGTCGTCCATTGTCCATTAAAACTTGAACATAACACTACCCTTCCAATTTTTTTTTTATTTTTTTTTCAAATTTGATATGAAGATCTTTGAAATAAGGGGGACATAGATTGTAAAATTTGAAAACTCCTGCACCCCAGTGACCTAAGGGGCAGGACAAAAACTGCCAATAGACATTTTCAAACATTTTCTTCTCTACAACCTTTTGTGTATGGAGAAATTTTATGCATAGTCAAGTGTAGAAAGAAGGCCTCTACTAAAGTTGTAAATTCAGGGTCCCTGGGAGCAGAGGTTCTGATTCCAGGACAGGGTCAGACTTGACATATTTACAGTGTTCATGTAGTACACATTTAAATGACATCTTAATGCTACTGATACTGAATGAAATTTACATGAACATTTAGGAGGGGCATGTAGTCCTTTACCAAAATTGAGATTTTCATGATCCGGTACAAGGGTTCCAAGGGCCAAAATGGTCATATTGATTAAATGTGTGTGTTAACATTTGAACATTTTTAACTTCATATTATATATTCCAATGCTTTCCAGATTTGGTTAAAAGCATCTTTGGAAAAAGAGGATAGATATGTAGGAGGAGTTGATAGCCCTTTACCAAATTTTTAAATTTCATGATACTGGGGATAGGGGTTTTGCTCCTGGGTGGGGCCAAAATTATCATAAATTGTCTTTATCATTTGAAAGACTTCTTTAAATTTGCTGTTACTCTATAAAAACTAAATGCATATTTAGGGAAGGCAGAAAGGGATGTACCAATATTGTGAATTTTAATTTATTTCTCAACCTCATGGTTCTGACTCTAGGGTTGTTCCAAAACAGTCATAAAGTGTTAATATTACTTATGTTAAAAAAAAAAAATAGTTTATGCACTTTAAGAGTCAGTTGTGTTTAGAAACTACATCTTGTTCTTTACTGCTGCTGGATATTAGAAATTACCTTCCCAGTTCGATATACAGAAAAGGAAAGTTATTATACCTCGCTCCTAAAGGAGGGGGGGTATACTGTGTTTTACCATCTGTTCCGTTCTTCCGTCCAAACAAATATTTTCGTTCACACTTTTCTCTGAAACTGCATATTCACTAGCCAATTGATAATTTGGTGTATGACTTCATCTAAGGGGTCCATACCGCGCTTACCAATTCAGGCCTTTCGCATGTCAACTTCCTGTTTAACGACTTCATGTGAAATAATATTTTTCGTCGCACTTTTCTCTGAAACTGCATATCACAGCCAATTGATATTTGGGTGTATCACTTCATTTAGGGTCCCATACTGCGCTTACCGAAATTCAGGCTTTCGCATGTCAACTTCCTGTTCAATGTCTTCTTTAAAATTTTGGAGTCTTCATTGAAATAATATTTTTTGTACGCACTTTTCTCTGAAACTACATATCACAGCCAATTGATATTTGGTGTATGACTTCATCTAGGGGTCCCATACCACGCTTACCGAATTCAGACCTTTCACATGCCAACTTCCTGTTGCCAGACTTTGCCAATATTTTTGAGTCGTATTGGGAATCAATATTTTGTTGCATTTTTCTCTGAAACTGTGTATCACAGCACTTAATATTTGGTAATTCACTTCATTTAGGAGTCCCAATACTGCACTTACTAAATTCAGACCTTTCGCATGTCAACCTACTGTTATATCAACCTTAGCAAAACGATGAACAAATTCTCTAGGTAGCAGGCTATATTTACATGTACTTAGAGCGGGATCCTCAGGGAGCTAGTAGCTCACAGAATCCTTGTTCTATATTTCATAGCCCTTGGAGCTAGTAATACTACTACATATATGTAAGTTCAGGCTTCCTGAGGAAAATCAGTGCTGTAAATAAATGTACCTCTGACAGTGCACTTCACACCTTTTGACATTACAATAAAAATGTACATTAAGATGTATACATCTATAGTTGTGGCAGTATTGCAGGGAAAATATCGCAATATTTTGTCTTTATTTACCACGGCTATCAAGTGTTAAGTTGTGTACGTGTAAAAATTTCCTGTCAAATGATGATATATATTTGGGTTCTTTTTGGTATACATTTGCTCCCAACACTGCATGTAAAGGATTTTTATATTTTACTGAGCGCATCAATAAATGTTTGGCTGGTAACTTGCATATGCTGGAACTTTAGCATGTAAGTAGGGCCTCCTGATTTTTCTGTAAATGAAGTGTTACATTATCGTAAGCGGATGTAACAGGAAATTACTATGTGGGAAATGTATGGTAGCTCTGTTGCAGTCCACCTATGGAAAGTTAACCATCACAGTTATTATTATACTTTGAGGTGTAATTTCATGCCAAATCATATTGCATTTTGCTATGGAAGCCCTGAACCTAATTGCAAATACCTTTAAATGACACTCAGGTCACCGATAAGGCCTATGGGCGTCTTGGGTTTTCTTCAAATTCTGCAGGTAAATTGAAGTTTATATTAATCATAATGCAAATCAATTGTGCGCTACGTCTTTGACAAAATCATTTCTGTTTACAGGAGCAAGAAATCCTAGATTTGATCCTACTGCTTACATCAAAGATAAGGAGAGAAAGAAGAAGGAAGCTTCCATGAAAAAGTAAGTGGTGTGATAATCAGTTGATGAGAAAAGGTTACCTACATGATGCACATGATGAGATATGTTGTCTGTTTACAGCATCTCATACTGTAAAACGAGAATATTTGGTGCAAACATATTTTAGCACAATCAGCAATGAAAACCTTTTGCCTCAAACTTATTTTAGTGCAACAACACCACCTGGTCAACAATATAATGTCAATAAAAAACCTTTTAGCGCAAATTTAATTTAGCGCAATTTGTACATCTGTGCTAAAGTCGCTAAAATAAATAGTGCGCTAAATATTCTCGTTTTACAGTATACAGGACTGCAGGTACCACATATTAGTAAGATATTACTGTGATACAAAAGAAATTGGTGCACAAGGATTTTGTTTTTTAAGGCATCGAGACGCTTGTCTTGACAGGCTTCTAGTGATCATGCGAATTTCGCCTTTGCACCGCCTTGGCGTTCAGCCAATATCAATGGGCGAAAATCTAGTGCGTATGCTATCTTTGATCATTAGTTCTTACGGAATATTCAAGACTTGAAAACATTATAATTAAAGTATGCACACAGTCTCCCTATCTGTTCTATTACAATTTTCAAGGTTCATATCCATGTAAACCAAAACTTTACAGTTTATACCTTATAGATTGAACTTTGCACGCCACAGTTCTCCACGTCACAGGCAAAATGATCGAAGCATTATTATGACGTCAGTAGAAACTACGTCACATTTCTACACGTCACAGACAAATGATCGAATTGTTATTACGATGTCAGTTGAAGCTAAATTCCTACGACAGTTTGTTTTGTTATTCAGGACTTCGAAATAAAGTTTATCAATTTTCTGACTTCAAAATAGTCTTTGGAAATTTAATTATAAAAAATGACTACCATAGTTTTCAAGTTTACTGGAGATTGAACCGATATTGCCTATTTGCAAACATAATATAATCCGCTACATTGAATTTAATTGATATTCTACTGAAAGGCAGAATAACAAATCCACTACTGATGTTACTGTTTCTAATATTCAAGAGTGGATAAATAAAATCTAGTTGCTAAAGCAATGTAATTGCAATCTACATATTTCGCTAATTTTACATTTTCGAAGAAACTATATCGAAACCGAAAGTAGTCATGCAATCGATCTATAAGAAGTTTCCACGCGCATTCTGCAAATAGTGTTTTTTTTTTGTTTTTTGGTTTTTTTTAGGTCATAACCCATTAGCATAGATCATATATACATGTAATATGATGTGCTCGATGCCATATATAATATCATAATAAAACACTACAATCAAGATTGATATGTTCTTTTTGAGTTTGAAACCGTGGAGAAAAATGGGCATGAATTAAACCACACACTCTGCACAAAATTCATTCTGCAACAAATCACTGGTATGGTCAAATTAATTTGCACCAATTTCTTGGCATAAATTTGCATTTGAGCTAAAAGAAAAAAAAAACAAATATCAAAGGCCAGAAGGGCCACAAAGATATTAGATCTGTTGTCATTTTGTTATTTAATTCATCCAAATGTGTTTTATTAATGCATGCCTCTTTTTACCATTGTAAGGCGCCTTATCGTAATTTGTTTTATTGTTAGATGTTATTAATATTTGTATTATGATTATTATCAGGCGCTGTGATTCAAGTAAACTTGTGAACAAAAGTAAACACATTTGAAAAAAATAAACATTCGATGTGATTAATTTTGTATCACAAGATGAACTTACTGTGGACGTATGTTTTTCAGACGGAGAAATACGCGGTCCAACTTAGGGTCCTCCAGCAGACCAAAACCCTCCCCACAACACACGTCGAGGTGTAAGTAAACTGTACTATCATTGTACAGGGGAATGAAGAGAATAGCTGGCCAGGATAAATATACTGTATATGTTTTTATCAAGATTCATACGCACACTGTTCACATCTGCATCACATTCATGAGGAAATGGCTATCATTATAACTGGTAATATATCAAAGGCTAAAACAATGGAAATGTTATATTGAAATATTGACATTGCCAATGTTTTGCCTTGATATGTTTACCAATTAAAATGATAGTCATATTGAAATGATAGTTATTTCTGCATGAATGAGAATGACATGAGCATAAATCGTGATAAATATAGTATGACTATTTTTTTAACAGCCAGGAATTCTCTACAGAAATGAAAATAGAATGTAAATACATGGAATGAATTTCATTCTGAAGAGTGCATTAGGTAATGAACTGCAATGCTTCATGCTGGTATACCTTTCATAATGCACCAACAAGAATAACAAAACGTCACACTAATAATACATTATGTAAGGTTTGCAGGCATAAAGTCGCAGTTCATATCTGCCTCTATATTTCAAAAATGAAATTCATTTCTTAAATATACATTAGAAAAGATTTCATGTCATATGGGTGATCTGGTGCTCTAATTATGCTTGTGATGGTGTTTTTATACGCCCGTCGAAGACACGTAGTATGTATAGCATCGTCTGTCTGTCTGTCTGGGCTTTGTAGGCTGAACCGTAAGCTCCAGGATCTTACAACTTGGTACAATTGATCACCATGATGAGAGGAAGATGCCTTAAGTGTTTTCTAGGTCGTAGTTCAAAGGTCAAGTCGTGTGTCACTTAGTAGGAAACATTGTAGGCAGGATACAGACTAAACTTAAGCTCCAGGATCTTACAACTTGGTACAATTGATCACCATGATGAGAGGAAGATGCTATTGTTTTTTCAAGGTCAAAGGTCAAGATCAGCTATTAGAAAACCTTGTAGGCATAACAGAGATCAAACTGTATTTGGGCTAGGACCATCGATGCATATTGTTTCTCAATTAGCATAGATATTGAATTAGCATGACAGTACTAACTCTGCTGAAATATGAACCCCACTGAAATCTGTACGGGTGTATTATGCCACGTTGGCGTTGCTCTTGTTGACAATTAGAAATGTGCAGAAATTTTTGATGAAAGTTTTTATGCCCCCCCGCCATAAAATGGCCGGGGGCATATAGTTGTTATCCTGTTCCTTCCTTGTCCTTTCCGTCATCATTTGGTTTCCGTTCATTATCTCTGCAACGGTTGCACATATTCAACTCAAATTTGGTATAATGGATAGCCACAGGAATATGGAGTCAAGTTCTAAGTTGGTCATGGTCTGATGATTTTTGACAGAGTTAGCCCTCTTGAACTTAGAAAAAAATCAAAATTTTTTGTTTTCGTTCATTATCTCTGCAACGGTTGCACACATTCAACTCAAATTTGGTATATGGATAGCTACAGGAATATGCAGGTCAAGTTCTAAATTGGTCATGGTCTGATGATTTTTGACAGAGTTAGCTCTCTGAACTTAGAAAAAAATCAGAAATTTTTTGTTTCCGTTCATTATCTCTGCAACGGTTTGCACACATTCAACTCAAATTTGGTATATGGATACGCCACAGTTCATGCATTTGAAAACTTTCAATTTCACCCTACGAAGTTCCTGTCATTAGGACTTCACGGTAGGGCGGGGCATTCGTGTCGCACCGACACATCTAGTTGCATTTAGCAATGTTTTTTTTTCGTTTTTAGCGATACGAAATAGATCAAGAACGTCTTCATGTGAGTATACCATGAAATTCACATCTTTGATTTAAGGTCCGACACTTTGTTTCAATTTCTATACTCTTACGCAGAGAAAGCATGTGTATTTAGATACAGTGTATTTTGAATGCAGTAAAAGAATCTGTTTGTGTCCTCCTTCGTATTCCTGAAGTCATTTGTAGAATGTAATAATCCAGTATTTCGACTTTACTTTCAGTTGGAAGTGCGGGAGAACTGAGCGATGGGGGACTCTCAGACTCATCATACTCCAGACTCCGAGTCCTGAATAGAAACTCACAGAGGAACCATCACAGAAATGGCTCAGTAGACTCCTCTAAAGGCTCATACCTCTCTAGTCCAGATATTGTAAGTACATGTACATATGTATTAATTAACAAATTAAAACATTCGTTATATTGCCGCCTCTACTTATTGCCTGAATTCATCATGAACAAAGGTTGGCAATATATCGAGGGAGCACTTTAATTTGAAGTCAGTTTTAATTTATTTTCTTGATCAAATTCTGTAAAGGACTTTCTTTATATATTTTATACAGCCTCAAAAGACTCATAGTAGAACTGGTTCAGGAAGAAAGTCCAAAGTATATCCTTTGCAAAAAGATTCCATCATGTCTTATGCCTAGTTTGACTGGTCATGGTAGATTGATAGCAAAGAAAATAAATGTCCTATTGGTCGTGACTGCTGGAAATTTTTAGCCACATGTTTAGCCTAGACATTTTAAATTTATATTTGCCATTATTGATGCATGTAATGTATATGTCTTTCAGTTTGCTGCAGAATAAATTTAATTTTTTAGTCATTTCACTATAGGTGTAGTAGATTACAGTAGAGTAAAATTTTAAATTGGAAGAAATGTACGGACTGGAAAATTTACATTTAAGAATATTAGATTGATTCCTTGACATTGTTACTCCTGTGTCCAGTACACCAGACAATGAGGTCCGAACGCGGCGAAAAAGACCGTCACATAAAGAAAACATTCCCACAAGTGGTAAGAAGGATTTCTCTACATTCAATCCAGTATCAATTATACTTACTTAAAGTAGCACATACCAGCAATTTCCATTTCCTCGCTTTATTGTGAAAATATGCAAGATCAACATACAGTGCACTTGTGCTACCATTAATCAAGAAATCTTATTGATATGTTCTGATTAACAAGTTCTGTTCTGTATGTCAATAAACAGGTGCACCAGGCAACATTCTACAAACTATCAGTATTAACCTGTTTATGAAATTTTGCGACACACCATAATTATTTTTGTCATTTCGTGTTCATACACATGCATTACATAGAGGTGTAATTATACAGGACTGCTCTAAAGTTTGATAAGGTAGAACATGAATATAGTTTTGCTGTAAACTGTCATGAACCTGCACTTCATGGGGACAGTTTTCTGTTTTCAGTGTGAGAAGTTCTGTTGAAATTGCCATGTATAACTGGAGAAAAACACCTCATTGTATTTTCAGGAGATGACAGTGATTCATTTGACCGTTCTGCCGAAATCTCTGAAATTGATGCTAGACTGGCTCGTCTACAACAGATGATGAAGAACAGTATAGACTGAAGTCCTAAAGAGTAGAGTAGACTGAGTACTAGCCAAACAGGGACCAGATTATTTTGGACTGCAAAGTGTCTGTTCTCTCAGATATTTTAAGTTATAGTCTCGTAGTCTGAGAAAAATCGTACAGTGGATGATCTATATTGTATGAGACACATTCCACATTATAACAGATCTGAAATGACCATGCTCACAAATTTAGACTACAGTGTAAAATAAAACTGAAAATTCATCAGAATTTTGGATCTGCAAAAATTGATTACAGGTTATTGATGCATATGGTAGTCATATATATTTATACTGGTTGTGTATGTTCACTATGTGTAGAAAGACTTCTCAAGTTCAAGATGTATGGATGATTGTAGAGAATTATGGCTGTAAATGAATGAAGGTTATACATGGAGTAATACATAATGAAGTCTGTGTGTATTTATTAGATGTTTGTGTCATGGGAGTTTTATAAGAACCGATGATGTTACTGCATTGTTATTTTAACGCATTTATAAATTACATAGGAAAATTAATCAATTTTGTTATTATGATTAGAAAAGTACTAGCACCAGATACTTACAGGCAGCAAATCTGCCCTCAAGACCATAACCTGAGAATAGACTTGAGTTTAAAATTCAAATCCAGCTAACTTGAGAATTAATTTTTTTAAACAAATGAAATTTTTAATATGTGTTTGCATCTGATTTCTTTTTGAAATTCTGTAATGGTTTTAAACATCTGTGTTCTAAATCTTGAGATACAAGTAATCAAAATTTTGACTAAGTCTATTCTCAGTTTATGGTCTTGGGGCCAGGTTCGTGTATAAGCCTACTGTGTGAAGGATTGTTTTGTAGGAGATTGTAAGAATGTAAAGAAACAGCTCCTGTGGAGAAAAGGAATTTATTTGTCAAGTACCGGTATCTTACAGGAGATTTTTTTCGTATACGAGTTCAAGTAGAGGTTTTAAAGGGGGCCTGATAATCTAACATTTCTTTTTCTTTTCTTTTTTTTTTTGGGGGCGGGGGTGTTATAATTTCATGCTTGACATGTAATTCAAGTAATATTGAAGTAATAAGATATCCATGTTCGTTTCAGAAGGAAAACATTTCTATGAAATCTATGAAAAAGTAGATGTTGCAAAGTACACGATAAAAGATTAAACATCATCAATAGAAATGAAATCCGAGTCAGATTCTGGGTCATTTCTAGAGGGGAAATTACCAGTATTTTTTTTTCAAGATTAAAACAATTTACATATATATGTTGAAACATTGATTTTTTTTTTTTTTAATAATGTTTATTATTCCTTGTATTATTGGAGGTGGGGGTGGGTGGTATTAACTCAATTTCTAATTGCAATCATCCAATTTACTTGAATGATAAATCAAAATATAATGCGTTATGAATTGATTGCACACTGTGTTAATTCATTAGAAAAGGTTTATTTTAGATAAAAGCCTTTTAAAATCAATAATATGAAAAATGTGAAAATACAATGTCAATTCATAAATTATAAAGGCACATTATCCGTCATCAATAATGCTTCACTCTGTCATCATTTTGATTTCCAATTGAGTTGGAACAGTGATACACTAATGTTCAATATCCCAGTGTTGTTCAATATAAATTATGTAGAAGAAGGTTTAAAAAAAATTAAGGAAGTACACGTACACTATCACAGGCGAGGATACATAATGATTTGTGTATCAAGTTTATATTGATCTTCATAGAAAACAGTTTGATGGTGTCGCATTCAACAATTCCATTTAACCACGACTTTGTTCATGTCTTTACACGCCATTGGTGCTAAGCATAGATATCATAAAATCGCCAGGTTGTGCATCATCGCTTTTTACTGACGGTTTTCTTAGATATTGTCTCGACAGTCTTCGTTTTAGACTTTGAAGCAAATCTACCCGCCGGACTAGGGGATTTTCCGGGACGCTTCTTTGTCACTTTAGGCGGAATGTGATCTACATGAAGCTTGTAGTTCGGGAATAGTTCCTCAAACTTTTCCAACAGTGGTTTATACTGGTAGTTCTGGTTAGGGGTGGATCCCGATTCTACAGAGGTGTTGTCCGATTGAAGTTCTTTTTGGACTAGAATGTAGGTTTCGTGTGACGTCAGATATTTGTTGGCGTAATCATGGTGATGGTTGTCTAGTTCCTTTACTAAACCTGTGAAAGAAAAAAAAATTATGTTACTAAATTTTGCACCTTTTCAAAGTTGTCATATTTATTTTACAGATAGGTAATAGTATGTGGGCTTTTGATTTTTGTTGACAACGATTTCATTCTCTTTGCTGTTGAAGAAGTTACAAAATTTTCTGTAAATCAGATATTTCCAGTTTATCGGTGTAACAAGCATTATGTCAATATGAAGTGCATTGAAACTAGCAGGTTATCACATATTTGACAGATTTACACATAACTCGGTGTGATGATCAATAGGAGTATCGATGGGTCCTTAATCTCTCCCCAGAAACGAGACTCGTAAAAGTTGTACAAATCAGACCCACAGTGAGATTAGCGATAGACCAACACAACTGGGCAAAAAAGCGAAATTAAGAGACGTGTAGCGAGATAAGAATGGCAAATATAGTTCCGTCAATTTCCTACTGTCAGATAACGGCAGTCCATTATCGTTAGCAATCGAAATCAATATGCTTTTCATTAACTGATTTTTTTTTTCAATTAAAAAAGTTCTAGTAATTTTACTAGCGTGATTTCCCCCCATCCCACTGTGTCCATTAAAAAACAAATTCTTGCGAGTACATGCATGTATCTTTTCATTCTGGAATACAATAACCTCTCTTTATACATTGGTATGTGTTAAACTCTCATTATGTAATTCAAGACGAAAATTGGAAGACATTTCAAGGTAAAACCTTGGTTGATCTTATCTGCATGGTAAGATTGTGTCAAAATGCCGCTATGAATTGGAAGATATTCAAATATAGGGAATCCTCTCTCTCTCTCTCTCTCTCTCTCTCTCTCTCTCTCTCTCAACTGGTGGAACATATTGGAACTACCATATATACAATGCACCACATGTTCCTAATTATACTTACAACATGATATCATATCTGGGACACCTCCCCCACCCCCCGCCCCCTTTACATACGTTGCAATCAATCAAATGATGATATCCGAGAAGGGATCTGACAATTCTGAAAAGGTTTAGAGATCGTTGTGTTGATTTGTATCAATAGATTCGATCAACCGAAATCGTCAACGCCTGACAATTCTCGTCTCCACTATTACACGCTTCTCGAATCTCGTCCGTCCAGTACAACATTGTAGAGAATATCTGGAAGCCATAATGTCGTTTTATTGAATTCTAATACATCGTCAATTCAAATACAATGAAGGGTCGCCTTGTACGTATTACTAAGCAGTTATTGGTCATTTTAGCACTTATTTGAACAATCGGACACATACCCGATAGTAGCTTTTATATTGTCTGTCAAAGTCTGCTACTGAATACACCTCTATTTACTTAGGCGAGATTTAAAAAAAAAATATAATCACATTTTCACTTTAATGTTCATGACTAATATCAATTCCTGAAAGCTTATGGTTAGAAACAATTGATCTTAATCCGACCTGTCTAAAAATTGGATTACGATTAAATGTTAGTTAAATAGTAAACGGTCCCCTCGCCCCCCTATTTCGCATTGAGTAACACTTGGAAATAGCTTAAAACAGTCTACAAACAAGACAAATAAAAGGCCATTAGTTGTAAGGTCCATGAATTTTAAAAGCGATAGTTCTACAGACAGCAAGGGAAATACCATTTCCTCACTCGTCATTTATTTCTACATCAAAAACAAATTCTGATTGAATTGTTCGGAGAAAATTAAATAGCGGAATCGGCAGCACTCGGGCGGCAGCACCTTTCAAAAAAGTTCAATGTATATTAATATAGAGGATCTTGAATGAGTGCTTATGGCATATGGAATTTATGAAATGAGTTACCGGATTTAATATTTTCCCGAGCCTTGGCGAGGGAAATATTTAAATCCGGTAACGAATTTCATAAATTTCATATGCCATAAGCACGAGTTTAAGATTCTATTATCACACAACGATCATTAAAGGCATATTTTGAATTTACTTTCTATTTCACAATCCGAATTTTTCGCTTGTTATTGTTTGACGTCGTCAATTTCGATTGTGACGTCGTCTGCAACTCACGGTTTGAAGAAAGCTGGAAATTTTCTGTTACACTTATTTTCACTTCATAAAATACACAAAATGCCCTTGGAATAATCTCGGTGACAAAATATATGGTCTTTTACCATCAAAGTTTACAGTTTCGAAGGCCGATGTGCAGTTTTCAATTGATTGACCCGTGATTGACCTACCTAATTTGCATTCTTATGAACCTCAGCTACGAGTTCATATCGTTTTTCCGAACCCGTGTTATGAACCCGGAAACAGTACAGTTGTGTGATTAAATATGATTATTACACACACACATAAATTACAAAACGGTACTTTTGCACATATTCGCTAGAAGACGAATGCATTTATACATTGTTCAAATGTAAATAGTTTGTTTGAAATGCTACGATTACGGATCATTTCCTATGAAAAGAAAGGTGTGTCGCATGGACCGGTGTAAGAATAAATGAATAATAATAGTATATATATAAAACGAATCATTATTCAAAGGTGAAAAAAAAGAAAGTAAAACATTTTTTAAATCCCATTTGAAATACACAATTTTCAATAGCGTCGCAACCCAAAAGAAAAACTTTAACGTAAAATTGCTGAGAACGTAACAATACCGGTACCTGTTTCATCAGAGAGATCGACGGTCAGGTTAGAGTTTCCGTATCCAGCTCGTCTCTTGATATTGGTCAATAAATTAATCACAGCACAGCTTGGATTGCACAGGAGGGTTTCGTTATTACCGTATTTGACTAAAATAAACATGGTGAATAAAACGTTGAGTTTTTGTTTTTGGTTTGTTTCTTTTCACTTCACATCCCAGACAGCCAAACAAGGTCCATGTTACGGTAAATCTGTCAAATCACTTCAACTTGGTTCCGTCGATGTCTTGGACAGTTAAAAAACTCAATCACCTAGTAAGACCTTTTATAAACACACACACACAATCGTAACTACCGGGCTTTAAAACTATTGACTTATATTATCAACACGGATACATCAGCGCGACTCTTCTCTCTAATATACAAATACTCCATGGGAGAGAAAATGTCCATCTATACCTTTTTGCATGCATATACATATGTGCGAGTGTGACTTTAAACCGATTCGAAGATTAAGCCAAGTCACAGGTAAAGCCTGAACCCGCCAGGAATTCTTTAAAAACCCTCGTCACCAAGATAAAACCTTTCTATCAAAAGTTCTTTGGAATGAAATTCAAATAACTGAAATTTAAAGTGAACTTGTGCAGCTCATTCAACGGTTCCATTGAAGATAAATCCCGTATATATATATACCTTATTTATATATCAGGTAGTTGATTTATGGTTAGAGAATTTTTCATACAGAACACGCGACATTCCCATTTTCCCCCAAGTAGGCCTTCGATCTAAACGATTAGAACTAATCAAACACAAGTCCTATCCTTCAAAAGTTTGAAAAGGGGTTCAAATGACATTTACAAATTCAATACAAGTATATATATCGCGGCGTCTTACTTAAGATGTCATCATGACTCATATATCAAAATGTATATATGAGCTCTTGCATACCAATAACCGTAAAGTGCCCCCCCCCCCCCCCCCCCCCCCCCCCCCCCCCCCCCCCCCCCCCGCCCCCCCCCCCCCCCCCCACCCCCCCCCCTCCCCCCCCCCCCCCACCCCACCCCCCCCCCCCCGCCCCCCCCCCCCCCCCCCCCCGCCACCCCCTCCCCCCCCCCCCCCACCCCCCCCCCCACCCCCCGCCCCCGCCCCCCCCCTCCCCCCCCCCCCCCCCCCCCCCCGCCTCCCCCCCCCCCCCCCCCCCCCCCCCCCCCCCCCCCCCCCCCCCCCCCCCCCCCGCCCCCCCCCCCCCCCCCCCCCCCCCCCCCCCCCCCCCCCCCTCCCCCCCCCCCCCCCCCCCCCCCCCCCCCCCCCCCCCCCCCCCCCCCCCCCCCCCCCCCCCCCCCCCCGCCCCCCCCCCCCCCCCCCCCCGCCCCCCCCCCCCCCCCCCCCACCCCCCCCCCCCCCACCGCCCCCCACCCCCCCCCCCCGACCCCCCCCCCCCCCCCCGAAAAGCGACAGGTCCCTATCATTGAAAAATTTGATACTGTTTACAACACCCCCCCCCACCACACACACAAGCAAAGCACCCCCCCCCCCCCAAAGGCAAAATTTATCACATCTCTACAGCAAGGAGTAAGGATACACTTTTGAAAAAAAAAAGGGGAGGGGGATGGAAAGGACTCAAAACGGCTTAGAGACTCTTGAATGCTAATTTTGTTCAATAATAATTTTAATGTAGTACATCAATGTAAACGAATACTAATCTCCGTGATCTTATTACGTCTACTTCTTATAAATCATATTACATTTAAAACACAGTGTTTGACGAAATATAATGATGAAGTCAGGTAAGAAATTCAACTTAAAAAATATATATATAGCAGTCCCCTCCCAAAATGTGGCTATATTGCAGGGTTTCCACCCTTTTATAGCCAGATGACCCCCTCCTCCCCTTGAAAACCTACTATTGATCCTAACCCCCCCCCCCCCCCCGGGTTCTTTTTTTCGTTACATTTACGACAGACCATTCCCATACATATTCTTTCCATTCTGATATTTAAAATCCCTTTCCTTGCTATTCATTTCTTTTATATCCCAAGTGGAGAGTTAATTTCCGAATTCCCTTGATTGTAATTTTTGGAAATATTCATTATTCAACAAACATCATCTCAGTTGAATGTTACGTAAAACAATCATGTTTAGCCTTAGATTCAGAGTACCTGTATTTCGTGCTTGTAAAACACCTTCTAATTCAGCAAACCTGTTAGTTTAACAAAAAATATTTATCTTATGAGGAATCAAAATTGTTCCTCTCTCGATCGATCCATTTCCTACAGAGTGAAGTAAATCAAAAATTGATTGCCCACCCCCAATCAACTCGCTCTCTTGATAGACGCGAATCTTAACACATCATTATGAGAAAGTGGGACTTTTCAATTAGACTGAGGTTTTTGAGAGGAAATTTATGCCAAAATGTTCTCTGGTCATTGATGTGCATGTTATGGATATTTATATCGTACATGTAACTATTCCAGGGGGTGCAACTCCCAGCTGTACTGTCAGTACTTTGATTTATAAATACAAATTTCCCCATTGATGTTATTTTGAATCATAGATTAATATTTTGGATTTTTTTTTTATTTTTAGCATGCACTCCCAAACCTGAGCTGAGCTTTACTGATCATTGTCGTCTGTAACCTTTTCATATTTTCGACATCTCCGGAATCAACCAAACTGGCACAAAGCAACCTTAAGCAAAGGGGATTAAAGTTTGTTCGAATGAAGGGTCATGCCCTTTTACAAGCAGAGATAATACTGTACAAGAGGCCCATGAACCACATCACTCACCTGAGTGACCTTGGTCCTGCTGTTGTTGGCATTTGTGGTTTGGCCCTGTGGTTCTTGAGAAAAAGATTTTAAATGACTTCACCCTATTTTGTCATTTCATGGTTATCTCCCAATTGAAAGGGAAAGCGGCCCTTAATTCATCTGAACAAATTTGAATTCCCTTCTACCATGGATACTTAGTATAAAGTTGGACTGAAATTGGTCCAGTGGTCCTATGGAGATTTTCCAATACACCAGTATGTAAAATTTTGATATCCTGTTGTGGCCCCACCCTTCAGAAGATTACCCTATTTTTGCATTTATCTCCTTTTGAAAGGGATACGGTATGGCCGCCCATTAATGGCCTTTCACTTGAACAAACTTGAATGCCTCACACACATGGAGTTTGCTTGAAGATGGCCCAGTAGTTCTGGAGAAGAGTGTCCTATATACTAGCTAGCATATAAAAATTTGATCCCCTATTATGGCCCCATCCTACCCGGGGGTCATGATTTGTACTCTATATAATCAAGAAGTTTGAATGAGGTATATTTCCACACTTATGGCCCAATGGTCCTTGAAAAGAAAATTTTATAAAGATTCTCCCCAATATATTAATTAATTTGAAGAAAAACTTTGATCCCTTATCGTTTCTCCACTTTATCTCTGGGGTAGGGTTGGTGTTTGATTTTAACAAACTTGAATCTCCACTGTCAAATAGAGGATCTTGAATGATCGAGTGCTTATGGCATAGTGGAATGTATTGAAAGAGTTACCGGATTTAATATTTCCCGAGCCTTGGTGAATTTCATATGCCATAAGCACGAGTATAAGATTCTATTTATCACATAACTATCATTAAAACACATATTTTTGATTTACTTTCTATTTCACAACCCGAATGTTTTGCATTGTTATTGTTCGACATCGTCAATTCGATTTTGACGTTGTCTGCAATGTCACGATTTGAAGAAGCTTGAAATTTTTGCTGCACTTATTTTCACTTCATAAGACACAAAATCCTCTTGGAACAACCTCAGTGACAAAACAATGTCTTTTACCGTCAATGTTAACAGTTTCAAAAGATGTGCTGTACAAGATTGAATGACCTACCTATTTTGCATTTTTATGAACCTCAGCTACGAGTTCATATCGTTTTTCCGAACCTGTGTTATGAACCCGGAAACAGCACAGTTGTATGATAAAAAGCGTTTCTGGCTCAGTGGTTCTTGAGAAGTTCAACGACCTCACCCTATTTTTGTGATTATCTCCTCTTTGAAGGGGGTAGTATCCCATCATCTGAACAAACTTTAATCTTCCTTCACCCAAGGATGACTTGAACAAATTTGATTAAAATTGGTCTAGTAGTTCTGGAGAAGAGGTCGAAAAAGTAAAAAATCTACAGACTGAAAAGCTCACTTGAGTTTTAATAAACAACTTAAAAGAAAAAAAATCTTCTACAAAACTGCTAAGCCAATTCAACCAAACTTGGCACAAATCATTCATATTTTTAATACTTTTTAACATTTACCCTCAGGAAAAAATGAAGTACTGATGAAAAGAAATCTCCATTGCTCACTTGAATGAAAACAAACATGCAAATAAACATCGTCAGAACCCACGGGTTTTCTCTCCATTACACTGCATTCATGTAACGGAGAGAAAACCCGTGGGTTCCGACGATGACAAATAAAGAATTCAGTTAACTTCTCTTTACCTACTGACATGTTGCAAATGCTTGAACTGATTAAGAATTTGGTAACTACCCTCAATAATACAATTAGATCTAAGGGCAGATAATTCTAACATTACTAGCTCTTTTGTGTGCAATGTAAAGAGGGTCCTTAAAACGAAATATTACATGTATTTGTCAATAACAGAGCTGAACAGAACATTATTGGGAGGGAAAAAAACAACACCTCACAGCATGATAGCATATCACTTCTGTCCTTTATTGGGTTATCTTAAGATAGAACTGTCAGTACCATTATGTAATATGCAGATATATGTACACATTTTCATTTGAGATACATTTCATAATTTTAAGAGCAGAATTTCTCTATCTGAAATATGTATTAAAGGACATAATTTATTAAATAGATGATACATTCAATTTCATGAAATCAATCATAGAATGTGCAGGAAGCTTGAAGATACATTTGTCTTTACATCATATTGCAACATCTTAATCTTAAAATATTATCTACAGCAAATCAAATACATTTCATGAAAATGCACATTATATGTAAAAATTACATTCCACAAAATATCAGTAAAACTTCTTTAAAATCATTATCTGCTACCTTACATTCTTAAATCATCCTTAATGTGGTTCAACGAAGTCCACAATTACCTGATATTTGCTATCCATACATCAATTCATCCAATATTCATCCTGAAGCTCTCCTTATAGGGGCAGCTCCAGAAATATTCTCACATATGCATGCAAGAGCCTCGATATCAAACTGTGAACCTTAGATACACAAAATCTGCCTTCACACATATATCCATCATGCATCTCTGCTGGAGAAAAATCCTACATGTTTAAATTGACTGCAATACAAAATGGACTTTGGCCCTGCCATATTCTTATGCCACAAGAAATTATTTCCCCATTAGTCAGGAGAGTGTTTCATGTTGAAAATGTGAACACACCTGAGATATCATGTAATGTAAAAACCTATTAAATTTTAGAAGTTTAAGTGATATACATACATTACATACAATGCTGTGATTTTTTTTTCTGTAATTCTCGTAGCTTTGTTTTAATTCACAACCTGTGTAACGACATGGTTAGACTTTCTCGAGGAATGGTTAAAATGGAAAAAAAAATTTAAAGCCTTAACCAGTGAACTTCAAGCATGAAAGTTTCATAACACATTATTAGTGGGAAAAACCCCACTGTCTAGCACTATTTTTAAATAACAAATCATACATAGAATTATATAGGAGTAAGAAATTTTGAATGTTTGAAATTAGCATGAAGCAAGCTGTTTTACCTAGAACATACAAATTGCAAGTTTTAAAAAAAAGAAGAAAAAGTTCATTCTAATCCAATAAAGATTAAAAAAAAATTCTTTCACTTCTAAGCCATTCGACACAGCTGCCAAAGGGGAATCGAATGCTAAATTGTTAAACAAGGTAACTCATTATCTGACTTCTTAAATGAATCACACATCAGGATTAACTTCTCTTTCACCATGTAGGCGATTACAACAGTGCAATACTGATTTACATATATACTTTTCTCACTTACTACCTCAATTAATAACAATTAGGCACAACAATGTCTAAACTTCACGCAACATACGGACAAGTTGTGTCTCAAAAAACATACTAACAAAACACATAACAAGGATGAGATCACCTATGGTTTTTAACGAAAACCCTCTTCCCCTCTTCATCACAATTTTTTGTCCATTCATTTAATTGGTTTTATCACATCCCATGTTTTGAATAAATCATTCTTTACTATACAACATACCTAAAGTTTGAAAAGTAAAACAGAAGGGAAATTTTGTAAATTTATCCATCATCTACTTTGCCTGAATTTCAAAATTTATTTTAGAATAGCAATGGGCATCTACAATATGCATAATATGAACCCTGCAAAAATATGCACCCCCATCCCCTAAAAAGAGAGACCCACGGGTCACACTGCTCACCTGAGTCATTTTGACCCTGATGTGGTTTAAGTGTTGTAATTTATAAAAGACATTTAGATCAGTTTTCTACTCCCATGAAAAAGTTTGATCCCATACTATGGCCCAAACTTAGCCCCAGATTTCAATGTGACCTTGCTGTTCTGGAGGTCAAGGTCATAGGTCTTGCTGTAAAAATTATATACAAACTATGAAAACTCAACCTTATGTAGTTCAGAGGATACTGAATAGGTTAGGTTTTCTTAAAAGTAGGTCAAATCCAAGGTAAAAAGTCATGGTATGAATTGAAACAGCTCTTGCCATATGAAAGCCTTACTTTAAAAAGGTTTTCAAATTNCCAAGGTAAAAAGTCATGGTATGAATTGAAAGAGCTCTTGCCATATGAAAGCCTTACTTTAGACAGGTTTTCAAATGAGGTCAAATTTCAGGTCAAGGTCATAAGTTGATTGCCAAAGAAAGAAAGTTATTCAGGTGAAGTCTTAAAAAGGTCTTGTCACTAGAATTGTAAATATGCAATGTGAGAGCCCTATCATGCACCATTCAAAAGTTATGAATTCATGCAGACAGGGCAAAATAATATGCCCCTTGGCTATAGTCACAGGTGGTTTATAAAAAGAAACTTGAATCCTACAACTTGGGAACATCTGCATTAAGACATGATTTAGTGTGACCCAGCTACTCTTGAAATGAATATGGCTAAATTAATTTCCTTTATATTCTCATATAAAACTCTGATTTCACCCTACCACTGAATTGAATAAACTAGAATTAATATGCCTAATCATGGCCCTGCTACTGTATATATGAATATTTTTAAAGATGCTTCCCCACATAGTCCCTGTAAAACTTTGATCCCTTGTTGTGGTCCCATCCTACAATTTAAACAAACTTCTGCACTACTTAGCGATGCTTGCATATTAACATGACTATTCACGATCCTGTCATTCTCGAGAAGATTTTTAACATTTTACCTATAAATCCACATGTAAAACTTTGAGGTCTTGATTGTAGCCCCACCAGTGTGCCCCCGGGGTCATGATTTGTAAAACTTGAATCTAATCTATTTCATTGAATATTTCTAACTCAGTGGTTCTTGAGAAAAAATGTTTTAAAGATTCCCCTTTATATTACAGACAGACAACAGATGATCAGAAACACTCACTTGAGCTTTCTTATGTGACCTAAAACTTCTCAAAGTAAATCACATTGGTATATCTCACACATTTACGCAGTCTCTTATTGAAAACATCCATACCGACTTACTACAACAATGTACTTCAATATACATGTAAGGAAATTTTACTTAGAAAAAAAAAAAAAAGAAAGAGCACAATTTAAGAATTAAAGAATTGAAATAGCTGACACATAATACCAAACTCAGCAGCTATGATACAACACATCCTTTTTTTTTTCTTCTTAAAAAACTTTGTCTGACAAAGTGGCCTTTAGCAAACTATACATTATTTGAATTTTATATGATGCTGTCTTTTGGTATTCAAATGAAGTGTCTCTATGCACACTGACAAGCATGCTTATCAATATAAAATCCTGCTGATATTTAGGTCTAAATTTAGATATCNTGAATTTTATATGATGCTGTCTTTTGGTATTTAAATGAAGTGTCTCTATATGCACACTGACAAGCAGGCTTATCAATATAAAATCCTGCTGATATCTAGGTCTAAATTTAGACATTGTTTGTTTCTCCTTTACAACCTACTATTTTGACTTAAGAGTAGAAAATAATTTAAAATTTTGCCAAAATTCTTAAAATCCCAAAATTATTTTGTTTTTCTGTTATAAAAAAAATGAAAATGAATTTCATTAATAGAATTTGCAATAAATGTATTGATTACTGGTATATATGCAGAAAATTTTCAAGGTTGGTCTCAAGGAGGGAACAATACTTTAACTGAAACCCAATATGAAACATTACACGAAACAAAACTCTACACCAGAAAGACTAGAATCATCCATATGTCTTGTTGTGAATCAGTAATCAAATGATACAGTCATTGCATGGAAGGAAAAATCATAAAGTTAAAACACTATCTACTCAATAATTTGATAAAATATGCCTATATGTCTTTTTAAGCCCTATATAGGTTTATACAGCAAGGTGGTGACATATTTTTTTCTAAATCTATGCGTGGCACTAAGAACCATAACTCCGTCCTGGAAAGAAAACAAATAGGAGTCATCAGCAGAGGTAATTGTGTAAATCTTTTGTGTAAAACAAAGATCATCAAAAACTTTCATGGTTACACCATTCTACTAAATTTGATTATATTATAAAAATTCCTACTGAATTTTCCAAACAAAAAGATGTTTTGTTGAGTCAAATTATATCTTTGCATACAAACCTTTATAGATAAAGCATACAGATGATTTAGCATCACATGGTTGGGCTCTGGTAGTAAAGTTGGTTCACACTGCAATAAAAATATAATTGAATGTTCACTCACATTGCATCTTACATTTTGTGTGGTTAACCTTTTAATAAATAAGAGGCCTGCAAGCCTTATTTGTCAACTGAGTATTAGTAAAAATATCACTAGTCCCAAGGACTATGGAATCTATAATATTATTCCTGTTCTGCATTTTGAAGTTAAATTCTAATATTCAGCAATACTCTATCCCCTAATGAAGGACAATGCTACACTTGATAAAAGAAAATGCTATGCATAAAATACAAAAAAAAATTACCATTACATCTATGGCACATGTTGAGAATGTGGAAATGACATTACTCAAGTATCATAACTTTTTATTTCATTTTTGAATATATACATGTGATCAACTTAGGAGCCAGATTTCAATGTTGAAAAACGGCATAATTCATGGGAAAACAAGAGGCCTATCTGCCATATTGCTGACACTTGAGTGACCTTGGCCTTGCCTTTGTTCAACAGTTGAGATTTTTAAAAGAATTATATTTTTTATTCCCATGAAAATTGTTGACCCCATATTTCAGTCCCAACAAATCTATACACAAAATGTCTACCTCTTGCGATGTAAAAAATATGACCCAAGGTTAAATTTTTTTTGCAAGAGACAGAAGATCAGACAGACCAAGAACTATGAGCCCATGAATCTTCAATTCTGGGGGTATAGAATAGAAAACTAGAACTGTCCTATCGGGACTAATAACCCCCGCGGGGCACACTACATAATGAACACAACAGATTTTCTCAGATTAAACAGAAGTTGTCTAATCAATGGGTAATATAGTATATTATTGTTTAGGAGGAGTTGCGGACAACACACTGCATAAATATATTGTTGAAAAATGCTCAAGTCCAAACGTC
>CAJDSM010000755.1:0-40684 GCA_903981925.1 Ostrea lurida | reverse complement strand
TTGTATTTGAGGCGGAATATCACGTATCTTGCGATACGCTTATAAACTGACTTTGGGGCGTTAGTGGAACTTTTAGGTGAAACAATTGGTACTTTGCTGTTGTCGACGTTTGTTATAATAATAAACAGGAGAGTTGGTGTCTCCATCTAATTTTCCTTGATTTAGTATTCCTTAACGGACCCATCTGCAGTTGCAGTTAGACAATTGATAGTGTTTTTTTATATTATGATGACCATATGTGCATGTCTGCAATAGCACAGCAGTGTGAGTAGTTTTGCCATCCAAAGTACCATACCACATTCAATATTTTTTGTCCGTGAGATAACGTCAACACTGATGAAGAGATTCATCCCTCGAGATTTATATACAAGCACAACATGCTAATACATTCAACATTCTTACAATCTACCAATAAAACCCCTGTAGTACACGTGAGCATCACTATCATGTACTAAGACTTCCAGAGGGGTAATCGGCTCATAAGATAAAATCTCTTTTAACGGCATAAACCACACGACACATCAAGGTAACCTATGTAGATTACACTTGTATAATAAAACCAATATACATATTCCATGCTCGTTTGTTGGTACTATTGTTCTTAGTGTTATTCGAAGCTATTGTTTAACTGTTAGCAGAAACTACAGCACACCCTCAAATGATTCCATTCGTCCTGAAAATATATGACGAAGATATTACTGACTGAATATCAACAAGATACCATTGAGCGTAACAAATCCAAATATCCACCAGCTGTTTAGTATTTGTAGCATCGTTAATGTTTTCATTTCCGTTATAAAAAACGTATGCTAAACGAAGGCATTATTGGACTTAGGCCCCATATACGCCTTCGTAGCGGAGGTCAACCATATTCCACCATTCCGCTCTTTTCCTGCTTTTGAAGGTCCTATACGGAACCGCAGATATAAATACTCATTGACGAATTAAGGTTGGTTCATTATGAATGATGATTCGATTTTTCATTTTGAGATTGTTTGTTTTGTATTTCTTAACTGAAGTCAATTTTTTTGTTTTTTTTTTTTTGATATTGTGTAAAAGAATATTAAAAGTAGTGATGGGTGAATATTTTCCAGTGTTAAGTGATTCGATTCGCATGTTCAAAGACGGTATTTTATGCGGTCGTTGTGGGAAAGTAATTGTTACACCATTTTACCACAAAGTCGAGGAAATTCCAGCCTGCTCACAGACATCCCTTCATGTATGGACCACATAGGCGAATTCTATTGTTAAGTATGAGCATGTTAATAAGAGGGGGTAAGTACGAGACATATATACATGTTGATCAGAAATATCTACAGAGGCATGGGAGGCTTGGATGACTCATTTAGGTCTTATAAAGTTACGCTTTTTCTATAGATAATGTACATCACACTATATTTTAAATAAGAATTGTAGAGTGCACTATTCATGTATCGAAGATTAATGCGATTTCATAGTCTGTATTCATTGCCCTAAACCTTGTGAGCATATTTTTATGTGAGTATATGAAGTACACCATAACGTACTTGACATAGCCAATCCTTCCTTTCAGCCTAATACGACTAAAGATGTCCAAGCAAATGCCAGGTTATATATGAAAATTGTGATCCATAGTTGTTGTATGACTCTAGAACTTTTTGAACTTAACTTTCAATTTCAAGGTAGATGAAATAAACTGTATTAGTATTCTATACTTATGTTTAGGTCCATTGTGATCTGATGCTGTCTGAAGACAGAGACGGTAAAACATAGGCGGTTCGCTCCGCCAAAAAAATTGAGTAGTTTTGAGACAGATAGCAACCCATGATGTCTGACCGTAATGTTGTATAATTTTTTGTGTTTAAGTCAACCAAATAATATTTCCATTATGAAATATCTTGTTCCTGAATCTTGAAAAAAGTTCCATTCCCTGGTAATACTATCATTAATTTTCTGTGAGTTATTTTTTAGTCTTTAATAATGAAATTAGTTTTCGTGATAAGAAGTGTAATAGACACTTCCGATAAAGAAAATTCGAGTGTAAAACTTCTTCGCTCAAAAATCACTGGCTGAGTAACAAACTATCTTTCCACATCTATCTAAAAATCCCACGCGAGCGATGGGAGACTGTTAGACCTCTTGAGCATTATATAAACGTATTATGAGCGTTATGCCTAAACGTTAGCGAGTGAAAGTAATAAAAATACGCTAACAATGTAATAAGTAAGATTTTTAGATCACATAGGTAGGTTATTATATCATGTTTGAATAAGTGGTTTAGACTTGTTTATTTGGTGTTAAAAATAATGAATGTTTTCTGAACATCCTGAGTTGACACTTTGGGCCTTCTTCGTTATCAGAATAATGAGCGCAACGTGAAAGCTGATGTTCATGCACATGCGATGTTGGAGACCTACTACACTACTATGGCTGAAACACATATTATGGCCTATCTAGAGCGCACGTTCAGATTTACGCATACACATTTTCCCAGCTTTCCCTATTGTCAGGACACCTTATATAGATTTTTGGATCTAAATATTAGCGTGAGATAATCATAAAAGAGCTAAATCTGTAATTTTTGTTACACAGCGTGGATCTTTCAACACAGTATTATAAATATGAGACATTTGACTCTCTGAATATATTCATAGGTAATGTCCGTGTTGCATTAACCTTATGATACCTCGCGATGTGATCCCATAAGGCGTTAAGTTACCTAACTGGAATCCGTGCGCTAGTTTTATGAAAATGCCACGCATAAAATCTTTGCGTACAAAAGAGATATCATGCCAATTATGCTTTAAGTCCTAGGTCTTTTGCCATAATCGAAAGATCGTGCGTGACCAAGTTCAATTCAATATTTTCCACAAAAGAGAAACTATCTCCTCAGGTGAACGATTATTATTTTTTGGTAATAACTGACAATATCATCGGATTTACAATACATAATGCCCTTTATCCATTACATAATATTATGTGGGCAAAAATCAGCGATAGATACGGAGAAATGAGTTCTGCCGAGTTCAAGGAAAAGATGCAATAAGGATGCACTATACGATTTTGTCAACATAAACAGTCTTAATTGTCGTTTAACTCAACTATAGAATATCGACTGTGGCCAACAGTTAAGACAGACATTGAAACTGGGATCACATGGAGTAGCCCATCCTGAAAAGTTTTGTTAGTGGGTACCACCTAAATATTAGCTAGAAATCGCATATCCAGATAAACAACGTGATATATTTGCCAACAAGTGCGTTATCCAGAGAACGGTAAATACAGTTGAGTCCTCACTACTATCGGCATATATTCAAGAATTATTTCCATGAAGTTCATGCGTATCAATAGGATTTCACCCTTGAGTAGAATAGGGTGATCAAATGTTTTTGCTAAATATGTAAAGTCATAAACAGGATGAGACCAAATTCATTAAACTTTGCAGTGTCTGTTGAAATAAACATCAAAGATAGGACAGAAAATTTCGCAAAGGTCTTCTATTTCAATGAGTGATGTCAGGGTGAACTCCAGTCTATATTGTTAAGCACAACCATAGATTTACTACATTCAAGCAACCAGTTTGGAATCAGAATTTACAGTGTAACACTTTTTACTGACTACGAAAGTACTTGAAAGATAATAATGTCGCATCAGTCTTTGTAATTTTTAAGAATAAAGTCATCGAACCAAATTCATCGTTAATGCCGATGAGGTTTTAGCTAAGATGGCATCTATCATAAATAGATGTTTGTAATGTTATAATTATCACAGCGAGTAAATTTGTGATGCGAAATCTGATGTGACGTGCTAGCCGTCACTCGCACGGATATGATTATCGCGTACGAGGAGGCATAATAGTCAAGTAGGTCCATTAGCAGGAGAAGCGCGATATTTGTCGCCCTATCAGCACCATCGAGACCCTAAAGACGGATTTATCGTCCTAATGTCTGATTAATTAGATTCTGCCTAAAAATTACTATTCTGGAGAAAATCCTTCGGATGAAAACACTTTGTCCAATTACCGGGTTCAAAATTGTGGAACAATACCCGTTATTAACTATACCGTGTTGTAACGTAACATGAATGTCGAATAATGAGAGATATGTCCATGCGCACAAACTGTATGACATTAGGAGTCACGTCTCAAGATGTGGTTTAAGATGAGCAAAGACTTCCTAGCGCTGACGTTTTTCAGGGTCTCACAGGTTCAACTCATCTCCGAGCCATATCAATTGGAAGAGTCCAAAAGCATCATGTTCCAAGTTTACATGATACTGCTCATTAGTTTAACGTGTATCACGTATTAACAGTTAATAATCATATGGATTTCCACGCTGACATGTCGTGCTTACAGAGTAATTAATATCTCGAGTTGACATTTTGCTTGTTCTTTTCTGTGTTTAAGATATACATAGTGTCGAGCATTCAAGATTTTCTGGGCGGTGGACTTTAATTTGTTTCATCTGACAGGCTATAATACATTACTTATCTGTTATCTAATTTCATACAAAAAACAAATTCGATTCATAGATAAATATTAGTAAAAAAAAGTTACCATGATAACATAATAGGACCTAAATTAGACAAAGGTCCGATAAGACAACTTGACCAAGCAGCACTTGTTATCTCTTAAAAAAAAAATATTGAGAACGGATTATCATACCACAACCGGCCATAAAAGTTAATGCAGACAGGACCATTGGTAAACAATATGAATAATATGCCACAAAATTGAAATTACTTTATTCGTTTGGCGACCAAGGTGTACATGATAATAGCCACAATAAAGTTAATGTCTAAAATATGAGAAACACAAGGATTTACGACAATAATTTAGACAAGACACAATGCAAAAGAATCGCGCAACCAAATTTTGACCCTGATTTTATTGTGAGGTGAGAGTGCTTAACCGAAAAAAATTAAACTGTGAATCATGAAGAGAAAAATTTAATCTGTGCGGGTACCGAATAAGGTGTTGAATCCAATGTCGCTTTGCGTATTAACATGAAGATAAACACTTTGCTATCACATGAACATTACGGGAGTAATCTATATAGACCAATAACCGATCATAAAAATAGAATACACAAATGATATTACACAAGGACGCGCCACAAGTTCAGCCGGTACTTAAGTTAGTCAAATGGATATATACAATATCACAGGTTATACAAATACAAAATTGCAGAAAATACATATGGGGTAATATTACCAAGATAGCTAACCCTTCACCTTATTTTACATCGTATACAAAGGAATGTAATTACTGGGAGGAGGGGGTGTCTTTCAAATTGGAATTTCCTATTTCTCTAGTAGACTTAATTACAAAATATAAATTAATCATTGTTACTAGACAGCCAAACTTTCGGGTTTTAATTACTGTGGACCTCGATTGTTTTGACGAACCACGGCCAACTCCCCAGTCTTAAATGATATTGTTCTGATAGATTTTCACCATCAGATTTATTCATTTATTTATTTATTGCATCTTATATATAGCCAGCTTTATTGTTTTTGTATTTCCTCTGATTCCTAAAAATAGCTTCTTAGACAAACGAATGAAGCTTTCCGGAAAAGTATCGTATTTCCTTAGATTTAAATTATGATCCCGATAGTTTCCGAAGATACACGATACGATAAACGGAAACCTGATACACGGCAAAACACGATAGCACGATAGACCTGATAAACACAAAACACGATAGAAAACGAAAACCTGATACACGATACGATAGGATACACGCACGATAACGAATAGGATACACGCACGATACGATAGGATACACGCACGATAGAACACGATAGAAATGTCAAGAATAACGTTGCGGGTACTGTAAAGAAAGTTATTTTTTAAAATTGGTCACTTTGGGGCAGTTTTGCCCCGCCCAAGGCCCAGGGGTGCAAAAGGCCCTGAAATTTACAATTTATGTGCCCCTTGTCCCAAAGATGCTTCATACCAAATTTGAAAAGAATTGGACTGGTGGTTATCAAGAAGAAGTTAAAAATGTTCAATTGTTAACAGACATTATGTATCAAATTTGGCCCGCCTGGGTCAGAAAACCCCTACCCCAGGGATCACCAATTTACAATTTTGGTAAAAGCTTTCCTGCTTTACATCACTATGCATTTGGTTCTCTCAGACATGTGCAGTTTGTTAAGAAAGATTTTTGAAAATTGGTAACTTTTGGGCAATTTTTTGCCCCGCCCCCAAGATTCCAGGGGTGCAAGAGACCTGTAAATTTACAATTAATGTGCCCCTAGTCCAAAGATGCTCATATCAATTTTGAAAAGAATTGGACTGGTGGTTATCAAGAAGTTAAAAATGTTCAATTACTAACAGACATTATGTACCAAATTTGGCCCCACCCTGAAAAGAATTGGACTAGTGGTTATAAGAAGAAGCTAAAATTGTTCAATTGTTAACGGACGACGGACGATGCACGACGACGGACGAAGACCAATTGCAATAGGTCCTGGTCACCTGAGTTTACTCAGGTGACCTAAAAATGTATGGATCAATTCGTTACTGGAATAACTGCTATCCTACCTTCGCTTTTGTCGGAGGTCCGTGTTGCCCTACACTCGATTTTGTATATGTTTTTTTGGATTATGATTACGTTTGACACAATGTTAACTTCGCCTTTTTGTATAGTGAATCAGTCATTGTGTGAATAATAGCATATTTTATTTCGGAGACTCGAACACCCGTTTAGCATATCTGGAGCGGCGCTTCCTTGGATCAAATCATATTTCCCGTTTATTTTATTTCGACTACGGGCTCACGGCGGGTATGACCGGTCAGCAGAGGATGCTTACTCCTCCATGGCACCTGATCCTACCTTTGCTTTTGTCGGAGGTCCGTGTTGCCCTACACTCGATTTTGTATGTGTGTTTTGGATTATGATTACGTTTAACACGATGCTACCTTCGCCTATTTGTATTTGACTGACAGGAGTCAGCGGGTTACGATGCAGAAGCTCTCGAAATCGGAGTGCCCCAAGGTTCGGTCCTCGGATCTCGGATGACTGCATGTTTTCAAAGCCTATGGGAAACATCTGTAAGAATCATCACGCTATGCAGATGACACTCAAATATGCATCGTAATAGAGCCCGCTAATGACTTAGAAAATATTTCATTCTCTCTTAATAACTGTCTTACGGACATCAGAGCATGGTTGTGTACTAATCTTCTGAAGTTTAACCAAATTAAAACAGAATTAATGCAGTTTCTTCCCAAACAGAAAGTAAATGATCTTCCAGATTTTGATTAAGCGTTTGACAATAACACTATTTGTGAATCTACATTTGTTAAAAATCTTGGATTTCATTTTGACAAAACATTAAATATGGAAAAACAGTGCACCTCAATCATAAGAACATGTTTTATGAACATTAGAAACATCAGCCGCATTCGATCCTACATTTCGGAGGATGCCTGCAAAACCCTTATTAACTCGCTTGTCACTTCTCGACTAGACTACGGGAACTCTTAGACAATGCTTTATGGCATCAATAAGCATCTTACTTCTAAGCTGCAGAAAGCTCAAAAGCAGCACGGGTGACTAACTCGTACGAAGTATAAAACGATACACATTTATACCCCCAGTTTTTAGAAAGAGTCTCCACCTGGCTCCCGGATGACATATAGATGCCAACACAAAATTCTTATCATTCGGTATACAGAAGCAGTAAGAACATCAAGCTCCGGGCATACCTTAGTGATCTTGTGAGACATTACTCTCCATAGCTCGTTTGCCTCTCGTGAGATTCGAAAAGATTCCGACCTGTGTTTACTTGAAAAGTTCCAAAACAGAACTGTAACATAAAGTCATCGTTTCGACTTTGCTTTCTCTGGAACACTTTGCCCGTGAAACTGAGAAATGCCCATTCATTATTGACGTTTAAAAAGGATTCAAAGACTTATCCTTTTAAACATATTGCTGACTGTTGACTGTACTACTGTATCATGTACTGGAAAGTTTTGACCACTTTTATGATGCACTTACATGCAACTCTATTTTATTAATCTGCATTATTTGTTTTACATTATATACCGGTATGTCTTTTATTGCCAATGCTTGTTAAGCGCATCAGAGCTTTACTTTAAGGATATTGCGCTATACAAATTATCTTATTGTATTGTATTGTAAATATCAAGAAAACATTACCACTTACTCCCATATGCGTTTAAGAAAATAAAAGTATGAGTGTGATGAGCATGACGTCCTTTATTCAAATTGTGAAATTTATGGCCGCTGGTTAGGGGTTCAGGGCCAAAGTGGGGGGGGGGGGGCAATATGACCTTATAGTAAACCTGTGTTTCAGATTAGAAAATCTTTTCTGCTTCCACATATATATAGGAAAATATGATGTCCATGAAGCCATCTATTGCGATTAGGAAAGTCTTAGCCCCTGGGTCAGGGGCGTTGGGCCAACAATTATGGCCATACAGTAAAAACGTATCAAATCTTAGAAAATCTTCTCAACTTCCATATGGGAGAACAACTAAATATTTTTTTTTATTTTGAAGCCTTTTATTATATTTTTTAAATCCTCTCTGTAGCTGAGGAATGCTGAAATGATTTTTATGCTTCAAAGTTTTCTTTTTTTTACCTGTGTATTTGAATACCAGTCATATGCATATTTTGAAAGATGATAACATGGACAAAAGACTTCATATGGAGGCTTAAAAGTGCAAATATGAGACTCCCTGTATGGGATATGATATTCAGGTAACCGTGAAGGTCTGTGGTCAAGTAAACAGAGAAATCAGTACTAGTCAAAAGAATGATGTCTAGAACTGAGTAGCAATTTGTATGAAATATGGCAGACAGGATTCGGCCTAAAGATAGTTTGCATTTGCAAATCAGATCATTATAACGGCCATAGAATTTGCGAAATGTTGAATCTGATCGGTTCGTTTTGGCCATGAATTTTCAAATTACATCATTGTACTTGTGTTGTTCCGAGTAGCACAAAATCGAATGGTTAAATACTGTATAATGCGTTTCATAGCAATTGTTAAGCCGTTTTTCATGCACTGATTTGACTACGAATTACTCCGTTTACCTGATCCATGGCGGGTCTGACATATCGACAGGAGAAGCCCCCAGCAGACATAAGACGTCAACAAGACGTCTTTTTAGGCTGAAATCTGGTTATGACGTCAAATAACTAAATTAGAACATCGGAAATGCGTCCTTTTTCATAAGTCATTTCAACATCACAAAATTACGTAGTTTTTACGTCTTATTGATGTCCGAAAGCAGTGTCTATGTTGTGTAGACATCACAATAATACGTCCTTCTTACGTATTTCTAACGTCAGTTGACATCATGAAGACGTAATAGTGTGACATCATACATTTATTGCCCTGAAAAGACGTCAGGGATAAGATGTTGAAGAGACGTCAGGTAACGACGTCAAAACAATTTGCAAATACAACCAAGAAAATACGACAACCTAACGTACACCTGACGTCTTCTCAACGTAAAAACAACCAATTTTGCCTGTTGGGCTAACTTCTCCTAGGCACTTGATCCCTCTGGTGTGTCCAGAGATCTGTGTTTGCCCAACTCTTGTTTTGTATTCTATTTGGGATTTACAACATTGATCACTGTTCTTTATCTTTGCTTTTATGTAATTATACTTTTATTGTACCGGAACGTATTTTATGTATTCGTAGACAATGGATCATTCAAATCTAACTTATTTTGTGGTAAATATAATTTAACGTATGACTTATGTGGCTCACGACGGGTGTGACCAGTCGGTAGGGGATGCTCACTCCTCCTAGTCATGTCACCCATCTCCTGGGGCCCGTGTAAGCCTGGTTTTTTTAGGTTATCCTGAGAAAGGGACGATCGTCCTTAGAATTACTACTGCTTTATGTAAAAGCAAAGATAACAAACAAATATCAATCTTGTAGGTCCTAAATAAAATACAAAAATAAGAGCTGGGCAAATACGGACCCCTGGACACACCAGAGGTGCGATCAGGTGCCTACGGAGGAGTAAGCATCTCCTGTTGACTGGTCACACCCGCCATGACCTCCATAGTCTTGATCAGGTAAACGGAACAATCCGTAGTCAAATCAGTGTGTGAAAAACGGCTTAGCAAATGGCTATGAAACACATCAGCAACACTTGACTCAATGGTAGGTCATATTGGTAAACTAAATTGTTATAGCGACCATAAAGTGTACAAAATGCTGCCTTTAAACGTACTGTTGAAATCCCTGCAACAACAACATGTCTGTAAGTAGCCTCCTCGATTCAAAAACTGTTCATACGCAGAACAAGCTCTTGCGTAAATAAGTTGAGAGACATACTCACCATATGCAGGTGATGATGGAATATTGCTACATAGATATGGGAAGTTGACGATGGAGAAGCTGAAATCGTCCGTTTGTCATAAAGTTGAGTAGTTAGTTTGCCGTTAATGTCAATGTTCAATGAATATCCACACCAACACACCACACACACACCACACCAATTTTTATTGCCTGGTTTTCAGTTCACTTGAATCATTTTCATAGACTCTTCCATGTCAATGAATTGTGTGAATATGGATGAAAGGGGAATGAATAATTCGTTCATTTGTTTTACTTTTGACTAGAGGAGTAACGATACAGCGAGATGTCTATGGTATCAATCGGGTGGGTTCACGATATGCGTCTCGTAACTTTAAGCACGTGCCCCGATAAGTTGTCCAATAGAGGGAATACAAAAACGTGTCTACATATCTTCGAAAACATTTCTTGTATTTAAAATTTGTGTTAATAATTTGGAGATCAGTGCCGAGAAAACCAAGCTGATGACCAACAACACCGACGGCATCAACACAGACATCAAAGTCAGTGGCGAGAAACTTGGAACTGTCATGAGCTTCAAGCACCTTGGGTCAGTCGTATCTAGATGAAGGATCAAAGCCTGAAATTTCTCCAGGATCGCGCAAACAACAGCCGCCCTGACAAAACTGAGGCCTGTTTGGAATGACAGAAATATCACGCTCAGATCAAAGATCAGATTGATGCGATCACTGTCATCTCCATATTCCTGTACGCCTGTGAGTCATGGACACTGACAGCAGATTTGGAGAGAAGAATACAGGCAACTGAAATGAGATGTTACCGCAGGCTCCTAGGCATCTCCTACAAAGACCACATCACAAATCTGAGTACGAACAGAGTCACAAACGCAGTGGACCTCACAAAAGATCTTTTGACCACTGTGAAGAGACGGAAACTGAAGTGGTATGCATTCACAAGATCCACAGGACTTGCCAAGACAATCCTACAAGGAACTGTACAAGGAGGGAGAAGGAGAGGCAGGCAGAAAAGAGATGGAGGACAACATCACAGAGTGGACCGGAAAGACACTGAGCGACAACTTGAGGAGGACAGAGAACAGAAAAGATGAGAGAACTGGTGCAAGATCAACAGTGTCCCCAACGGTGTCCCCGACCAAGGGATAGGATAGGATAGGATAGTTAATATAATCTTTGTAAACAGTTAATGAGAGATTCTTTGTTTTTCATTAGGGTAATCAACAAAGCATCACAATATTTGACAATAAAAAATGAAGATATCAGGGGTTTTTTTCTAATATTTTTTGCAACCATGTCGTAATACGTGGTGTTGTATCCCACTAGTGTATCGTGATATGCATCGTATTGTGAGGTAGCTGGCGATACACAGGCTTACTTTTGGCCTTAAGTTCCAAAGTATCCAATACTTACGAACCAGGTAAGATTGAGAGATAGGAACTTCAGAAATGTTGAAGGGATAATGGAATTTGCAAATTAGTGACTCCAGTGACATTAAACATAAAACACATATACATGTACCTTTAGAACTGGAATTAATAGAGACATGGGAGTGATAAAATGATGTGAACAACACACTAGGATGATCACTGTCCATGACCTCTGACTTTGACCATAGAAGTTATGTTACTCTATACCCAGTACTGATAGAGAAATCTTTAAATGTGAACAAAACAATATGACCTACAAACTAGCATACCTAATGATCTTGACCTTTGACAATATTAACTTTTATATGTTTAGAAATGGAACTGATAGAGGCTTGGGATCATCAAAAATGATGGCAGGATATATGTATAAACTTGGATCAAGGTCAAGTGATACCAGTTTACTAGGAGACAGGGAGATTTTTGGGAAAAGTTTCAAAAGCTAAATGCGATATTAATTTCATATTGGCATGGATTTTGTGCAAGAGAAGAAAACTGTAGTACTCAGGAAAAGTCCACTTTTATACAATCAGCACTCTGGGAAACTTTATAATCTGCAGATTATGACCACATATTGTTGTAATTTTGGTTTGCTATTCTCTCTTGCTGTTTAAAAAATTCTAACGCTGTGAAAGATCTAGACGATTCTGTGCGTTATTCCAAGCCATTTTAATAATGATCATTTTGTATCTTAGGGAGGGAAACAATATAGCCAGCACCAACAATTAGAGCCAAAACATAGAATTGTATTTGAGTGTTAACCAAAACGATGGAATCAACATGCAGTAATCAGATAATTCATCTTATCCATTAAGCAGTCATAGATATCAGTTCAATTTATGCCCAGAGAAGAAAGTGTACTTGTCGGCATGCAAGTAACCAGCAGTCACGTAGAATGTTCTGATCCAGACCTTGTTTCCCTTCTTCAGTTCATAAAGTAGATGGCCTGATGCACTCACATGGTGACTTGCTTGGCTATAGATACATGCAGATGCTTTCCTGACACCATCCACTACTGCCTCCAAGTAAGCGTTTAGTCCTTTTCTGGTAATGAAGGTCCATTCAAAGTAGTAGACACCATTTTCTGGTGCGGTGAAGACACCTGTTTTGGGTTCGTACCCATTTCCTTTGTTCAACAAAACGTCTTCAAACTTCAATACGGTGTTTACAGGAACGTTCTGGAGGTGAGATTTTAGAGCAGCATGGAAGGCGATCAAGCGTTCAGTTCGTAAACAACCTACATGGTAAGCACAAAGTATAAAATGGAATTAATAACAGGCGCAAACTTGTATTGAATAAGATGTCAATAACGCTAAGCTCTTATCAACAAAACAATCTCCGTTTCAATGTACACACCTTTTTGTGGTTCCCAGCCGAAGCGTTGACACACGCTCATGTAACCATCCACGTCTTTGATGAAACGGGATGGCGAAGTAGATTCTGCTCGAGACAACCTCAAAGGAAGCGCCATAGTGATAACATAGAGCGCAATCACAAACATTGTCCTTAGTATAGAATGAGATAAGTGTTATTATTCACGTATATTGACATTAATTTACTAATTAAGAGGCAAAGATAAGACCGTGATTAATTTCATACATGTAAGTCCCAGAGAGGATACAAAGTAAGAGTTGGACACACACGGGCCCCTGGATACACCTAAGTGGGGATTAGGTACCTATGAGGTGTAAGCATTCCTAGTCTACCGGTCACACCCGCCGTGAGCCCATTATCTTGATCAGGTAGACGGAGCAATCCATAGTCAAAATAAAGAACTGACTAAAAATTGGTATGATACAGTCAGATAGCAGTTGACCCAATGACAGGGTGTATTTTCAAACTATATCATGCAAAATGCTGACTTAATTTAAACGTGGCTGCTTAAACCCCTTCAACATCAAATTGTTTGTACGGTCGCCTGCCTCGATTCAAAAACTGATCATACGCAGATCAAGCTCTTGCGTATCGAATGAGTTGAGGGACATACACACCATATGCAGGTGATAATGGAATGTTTCTACATAAATGAAGGAAGTTGACGATGGAGAAACAACTCGTAAATATGATTATTTTCATTACAAAAGAATTGATTGAGCTAATCCGGGTATTCTGAATTGATTATCTAAGAAATGAATCTTTGAGAAAATGGTCGGAAAATTGTCAAATTTTCATAAATGCTTTACGTTCATTGATTACGTTTTTCGTCCAGTTTTCCTTTCGATACGGCCTTCAAAAAAGAATCCTTATCATTTAATTATATTTTGAATTATGAAACAAATACTTTCTCTCTTCAAAAATTTCTGAAATGACATGTATGTAGGAATACATATAAGTAACAATGAAAATTCTAAATGACTGTGCGTTCAGATCAAGATCAGGTAGTTGTTGAGCAGAATTAAATGGAATAGACACAAAATTAAAGCTGCAATGGTCAAAAGATGAATTAAATATGAAGATCACAAACTGTGACTCGACGTGTAGCGACGTTCAACTTTGGTTGTGTCATCGGAAAGGGTGGAAAGCGCCTGGAATTTTGTCTATGATGCCCCAGTCAAACGAATTTTTTGGCCAATATCAAATGATAAATACGTCAATATATATCTACATTAACAAGTTATGATAAAATGCTACTAATTAATATTTAGTATGTTTGATTTGTAAATCCTCTGGCGGATTGTATCAACTTTAACAACAGAAACATTTTCAGGATTTTCAATTGAATTGTTTTCAGTTTAGACTTAATGAAATTATTTTTATCACCACAACAGTATCTAAAGCATCGAAGCAGTACCTAATTAAGAGATTCGAAATTCCTAGAGAGTGAAAAATGTTTGGCAGGTAAGTATTGATTGTTTCTAGTGCAATGCTTGTCAGTCGCATTCCAATTGATCAATATTCATCTTGAAAATACTCAAATCCTCTATTCTGTCATGAACATGTTATTGTTTAGTATGGCTGAGCCTGTCTCAATAAACTGAAAATACAGCATACATATCACAAAAATTGTTTTTGAAAAATAAAATAAGCACTAATTTTGTCCCGTGTATTTGCATCGATTCATTTTGCTCCATCTACAGGGAGAATCATAGCTAATTTGAAAGTATATATGAGTCTCCTAAATTCCATACTGGCAGCACATTCCTCTGCACTTATCACGGCGGGCGTGACCGGTCAGCAGAGGATGCATACTCTTCCATGGCACTTTGATCCTGCCTTCGCTTTTGTCGGAGGCCCATGTTGCCCTACACTCGATTTTGTATATATGTTTGGGTTTGTTTGGGGTTTTTTGTTGTTGTTTTTTTATTTGGGGGGGGGGGGTATGATTACGTTTAATACAATGTTAGCTTCACCAGTTTATACTCACACTACAGACAACAGCAGACATCAGTATTTAACAGTACCAACAGAAATTAGTAGTACAAACACTTACCATATTAATAATCATTGGAACTTATCAGTACTTACAGTACGATGTCAATAATCATCAGTATTCATCAGCAAAAATGGCATTATCAGTGTTTTTATATCTAGTAGAAGGCATATAATTACGTGGAATACATATATTGAAATAAGGATTTTTTTCCTTCAGAAAATTTAAGCACGGCAGTTTGGATTATAATAGTTGTGCATAACGAGACTTACCTGGTTAACTTTTGCTGTTATTTCTCGTAGTCTAACTCCTGTTAAATGCCTGAATTTCTGTGAGGTTTAAATATTTGAACTACTGCCTGCAGCAGCTTGATAATAAGGGTTCTTTAGTTGCAAGTGCAATGTGGTCATATTTTAGATAGGATATTGCAGACAAAATTCGTACTTTGTGGCTGATTTCTAATTTTCGAGAGTTTACTTTGCGAACAATTCAAAAGGTGTTGCATCTTGATCAAACAGTATTGTATTTGCTCCAAATTACAACAAACATGCGTAGGTTGTATGATTTATGCATTGTCATATGTGTAGGAAAAAATACATTTTTCAGATATTCCAAAATACTGTAACTTGCAATTTCAGAAGTTTTAAAATAAATTGGCAAACATTTGCAAAAAGTGAAAATATAACAAACAGTGTTTAATCTCGTAAGACCTAAACGGAATACAAAATGAAATAAAAATTAAGTAAAAAAAAAAAAAACAGACCCCTTGATATACTAGAGGTGGGATAATGTGCCTAGGAGGAGTATAAGCGATTCCTGTCGATAGGTCACATCCACCGTGAGTTCATTAAGAGAATAATTCTTGACACCTAGTGTCCCTCTGCTGAAATTACAATAATCCACTGCTGTAGTACCAATAGACAATATCATCTAATCGAGATGCTTATTTGATAGTGCCATACTTTGATGCACAAGGTGCTACGTGTGGAAATGTCGATTGCAGGAGTTCGTTCTGCAGATGCATCAGTTTTTTAATCAAGGCAGGCTACTTAAATGTACAAACACGTTATTGCGTGGCTTTAAGTAGGCATTTCACAAATTCTCATACCTGCCATTGGGTCAAATGCTCTGACGTGTCTCATAGCTATTGTAAAGACATTCTTTATACACGGATTACCCCGTTTACCTTATCGGAACAGTGAATTGGCGTGGTGTTGCCGGTCGGTGGGTAATGCTTGCTTCTTCTGGGCACATCGTCACCTTTGTGTGTCCGGGATTCGTGTTCGCCCAATCTTGTTTTGATTTAGTTTAGACTTGAGTCTGTTCGTATCTTCGCCTTTTCATATATCATATACTGTGTGTACGAAGTATTTTAAGACTTTTGGACAGATACATATACACTGATGCTTTACACTTCAATTATTGCTTTATATTCAAACAGAGTAAAAACGACTCTGATTGGATATCCAAAGGTCAATTTCAGGCCACTTTCCGAATATACTTTATTTGCATCGGGTTAAAAATATTAAAGACTTGCAAAACATTTTATCAGCACTGAAATAAGAGTTACAGAAGATAAAATGGTAATTGTTGCCAGATGTCTGCTAGGTTATTATTTGTAAGACATGTCATTTTGAGTTTTAAAAGCGATCATTTGGCATAGCATACATATTATCTAATCAGGGTTTTTTTTGTGGGGGGGGGTGGTGGGGGGGGGTGGAGGGTGGTGTTTTTGGGTTTTTTATGTTTGGTTTGGGTTTTTTTGGGGTGGGTGGGGGGGGGTTAAAGGTGGGGGTTGTATTTTGTTTTGTTTTTTTTTTGGGGGGGGGTAGGTGTGTTTGTTTTTGTTCTTGTGTGGGGTGGGGTATTTTTTTTGTTCTGTTTGGGGTTGGGGGGTTGTTATTTGGGGGTTGGGGTTGGGGGGGTTGCGTGGAAATTTCGGTACGGTAATAATTATTGATTATACGAAAAAACAAAAAAACCAAGTATAAAAGCAGAATGAAAAAGTGAAGATAATCTGATCAATCTCATATTCAAATCCATTGGGACCCCTTGACACTTGACACGTTAGATCGGGTGTCTAGGATGGTTAACTTAAAGTATATCATTTTTAAAAATCGGTCACACCCGCCATAAGCCATATAAACGGAGGAATCCGTAGTCAAAATTAGGCTTTAACAGTAACGGTATAAAACACCTCGGATAGCATTTGACCTAATGATGGGTTGTAATGTTGTATATAACGACTGAGAAATATCTCAAGAAGGAATACAGTTCTTTGTCTGAAGAAAATTATAACTTGCCTATTATATGTGTACATTTCATTTTGAGTTCAAGTTGCTACATTGTAAGTTATTTTGTGTCACCAATAGGTAGCTCCAAAGAATCTCGAATAACCAACATGATGTCATGATTGCTTTAACTTTTTAAGGGTAGTCCATCTCCTGAAATGATTAATAATGAACTGAACTGAACCCATCAAGCAATGTTTCACCATTCCTCTGAGAGTGCCTGACCTTCCAACAGAAATTAGATGGGGGTAAAGTGAAATGGAAAATTCTTATTGAACTGTCTCAAAATACGAAAACTACTGAAAATTTCAATTCATAAATGCATGCTTGAAATGTCTACTTTTTCTATTTATCAAGAATTGCTAATCTACATTTGAATGTATATGTATAACTGTGTCTGTAATTCTCAATGTAATACCGAGTTCTATCTGCAGTTGATGAACGAGGCAGCAATTAACGTTTGACCTTCGTACACTTAAAATTCTCTAAGAGCTTTTAACTTTGTCATCTTTTATTAGTAATAATGAACAAGAAGGTACCTGTAATTCTGCGAGAAATAAAGCAACTCTGCAATTTCCAGACGAGATAATGTGCACCTTCATTTGATATAAATTGGAGGCGAGATAATGTGTGCCTACATATGGCATGCATATTCTAGACGATATCAAGAGTGTCCCTCGGAACCATGTATTCTATTCACATACAAATAGACGAAGTTAATATCGTATTAAAAGTAACCATGATCCAAACACATCTCACAAAGTGAGTGTAGGGCAACACGAACCTTTCAGACACAAGCGAAGGCTATGATCAGATGCCAATGGAGGAGAAAGCACTTCTCTGCTCACCGGTCACACCCGTTGTATTCCCTTAGTCGAAATAAAGTAAACGGATTACCCGTATCAAATCAGTAGGAAAATGAAACAGTCTAACAAAGGGTAAAATTGAAACAATCAGTAACATGATGACTTAGTGATACTTGTGTAATCGCAAACAAAGGTCATTATAGGACCGTTGAATTGCGAAATGATGACTTTAAACAAGATTCGTTATAACCCTTGCAACAGCAACTTTTTTGTAAGTAGTTGGCTTCGCTTTAAATGTGACGTCATAGGCGACTAACAGTAAGACTGAAAGATACTATAAGTTGTTGAAATAGAAGAAATAAATGCATTTGTTTGCTACCGTTCATCATTTCAGTTTCTTAATATTCCTTTTTATTGATTAATAAATATTTCCTCCGTACCCATTGCTTGTCATAAGAAGCGATTGAATTGGGCGGTCCTTCTAATGAAACCACAAAAACCAAGGTCCTGTGTCACAGCAGGTGTGGCACAATAAAGGTCCCTCTCTGTTCAAAGGCATTTTAAAAGTGCTGAGCATAGGCCCAAATTTTGCGGCCCTTCACTTGTAATGGTGAGTTCTTCAAATGACTAAAAAATTCTCGAGCGGGACGTTAAACAATATACAATCAACAATCTCAAGCAAGTCGGTATGACTGTATATATACTTACCTAGAAAAATCAAAGTACTTAATATACTGATAGCCTGGTACTGTATTGAAAAAAAACCCACAAAACCAAAACAAAAACAAAAAACATACAAACAAACAAAAAATAAACCAAACAAACAATAAAGGCGTTCACAGTAAGCGTCGCTCGATAAAGATCTCTTCTTGCTCTTTAAAAGGGCATAGGTCAAATTTTGCAGCCCTTCACCGGCAATGGTGACGTTTCCATATGAGTGGAAAATTCTCAAGTGTAACATATAGCGGTCACCAATCCAGATGCTAACCACGCTCGCCGTTGCTTAACTTGCGTGATCAAAATAAAAACTCTACATCATGGCCAGTAAAACCTCGCTAGCTCACTAGAGACAGTACAAATTTCCTTTTAAACTGCCCGCTACAGTACTACAAAATCTCTTCGCTTTCAATTGTTTTGAATATATCAAAACTTGGTTTGAAACTATAAAGAGTTATCATGGATTTAGCATTCAGAAACAATCTACGATGGATTGATTATGAAGAGTGTAAGTTTATTTTGGCGGTTGTTAGGGCCGCTTCCGGATTACTACGCGCAGAGCAGGCCATGCCTACAGCCGGGGTATCCGCCTAATAAAAATCATATCATAAGATCGCTTCCGGTTAACAATAGAAACTGACAACAGGTAGGTCATACATCTGGAAACTTGAGAGAAGTATTTCATTCTTTGGCAGGAAAGCTGTATAGACAATCAAACTTCACACGTAGTTCTTCAAACAAAGAGGTAAAACAAAAGTGAACTGTGTATCGTCTACTCAACATCCATGTGCATGTGACATTCACTATTGCTTGATAATGATGTTTTCCTAGTAAATCCTATAACCATTTCCATTCGTCATCAGTTTGACATATATAATTATGATGTCCCAAAATCCTATCTATAAATAAATCCCATGTAGAACGATACGATTTTCCAGAAAAGGGTTAAAGAACCTACAAAATGAAGTTATGAAACTAAATCTTGAAATTAATTACGAGTGCAATAGATTTTAGGTGATCGCAATGGGGCATAAAAGTGAACATGTATAATGTGTTTATAAAGTAAATATGGATAAAACACATAGGCGTAGGACTGTTTTTGAAGGGGGAGGGGGGCAAGCATCTAAATAAAATGGCAAGCAAAAAAGAATTTTAAAAAAGGCACATATACACTGCTGTGTTTTGAATGGGAGACAGACTTCTAAATAATGTGACAAGCAAACAAAACCAGACATTGATCTGTCTTGAAGGGGGGGGGGGCAAACCTCTAAATGCGACAAGCAAAAAGAAAGAGAGAGAAAAAAAGACACATAGACACTATTCTGTAACTGCTACACTAGTACTTCATTATAGCTTGAAAAATACTGACTAAAAGTGGGGGGAGGGGCAAAAACAGTTTTGCCCACCCACCCCCTTTCAAAAGAGGGGGCAATTCCCCCATGCCTCTCCTCCCCTCCCCCCCCCGCACTACGGGCTCCTTCGCCCATGACACGTGCTGTATGATTAGACTGTAGTCTGCAGATGCACGCAGGCAACACTGAAGGATGCGGGTGCAGGTGCATTCCAGATCAAGAGACTCACAACCAACAACACTAGCATACCAACAATAATCGGATCTATTTGGTAGATATAAGAACGAGACAGGTACCGTATAAGATAACCACTATGACCACTGGGTCAAGGCCTCTGCTGGTAGACTGTTAATTCCCGAGGGTCTCTACAGCCCAGTAGCTATGTACTTTGTTCCTAGCTTGAAAATACGGACATATAATTATTTAATTTCAGTGGTAAAATTAGAAATTTATTTCAAAATCAAGGATTATTTCCCTCAGGCATAGCTCTGATCATTCGGGCGTATTTGTCTCCAGTCTTTGGCGCTATATTGTTCAGCTTATCAAATCTTTAATTACATGTTTTGGATTTCCAACATTTCGGTATGAGCACCACTGAAGAAACATAATTTGTCGATATGCGCATCTGGTGCATCAAAATTGGTATCGTGTAAGATAAACACAGAAATCGTAATGAGAATTACAACAATCTTCGATGAAAAAATTGTGTAAACAAAAATGTACAAACTTGATTGATGAAAATTGATTTATTAGAAATATATTACATAGAGAAAGTCACTGAGGATTCCATAATTCATAAATACCCAACATTACTGCTCAAGCCCAGGGTTAAAGAACTAAAATTCTTAACAGCTTGACCAACGCGCAATATCGCTCCACGGTATAAGAAAAGTTGAAAAGCATGCTTTCGATGACGATGGAAGCCTCGCCACGTTGTCACATACCACACCGTCATTGAAGAACGTGTATGTCGTAAATTTAAGAGATCGTTCATGATAATCGCCTAATTAGAAATGAATCATCAAGTGAAAAAAAATACAATTAACCATTAACTAAAATGGAACTGCTGTAAAGGAATTTTGAGAATAAAGTATTGAGGAATCCACTATACGTGTTTAAGGATATCCATTTTCGTTCCATTAGCATGTAAGTTAACTGGAATATTCATCTGTTTAGATTTTCAAGAAAAAATATTTTGAAAAAAAAATTGTTCAAAACCTCGAAACATTATCAGAAATAGTTCACTCAAGACTGATCTTTTTTGAAAGATCTACATAAAGGATTTGTATCAGCTGACGGCCTAGGTTCTGAGAATTTGATTTCACCACTGCTGATGCATTTTGTAATCCTGTCCTTGAAGGACACTTTTAGCCCTGTTGCAGTTACTTCAAAAGTTATCTTTCCCTTCATTTTATCCGGCCATTTCCCGCCAGGTGGTGACACAACGATAACGCCCTGTAAAACGCACCCGGGTTCCGATACAAATTTCGGATCTACTTCAGTTGAGGAGTACATCTCGATTTCCTTGTTTGCAGTTCGTGCACATTCCGATTGCATACTAAAGTCTTCTGCCACCCGGATTGTCTTTTTCTGACCAACTTCTACAACTTCGTCTTTTTCGAAAATTTTCTCAAAACATCCAACGATAAATTGTACGTTTCCAACTTTACAACTTCGAGACAAATCGTGCACTGTCGGGTTAAAATAATCGTGCATAGCCATTCCGTACGTCTGAGGGCAAACTCGGAAACGTACAGTGTCTGGAGAATGACCAAAGATCACACCACCTTTCAAGACGGAAAGTCCAGCATCTTCAGGTAAGATGACTCGTAGGTTTGGAAACACTTCTTTAATTCTGGTTCGGACAACGTCGGATTCTGAAAAACCTCCAACCATCAAAATGTACTTAACTTCGCTACATTTCTTGCTCTTCAAAATCCTTAGAACTTGATCGATTATCGATTGGATTGACAAAAAAAAGAATGTCTTGAAGTATTCCCCTGTATATCTCAGCTTTCCATCACAGTATGAAACGCTATCACGCGTTTCCAACTCCTTAAGAATATCACCGATCTTTTTCTCATTCGTTTCTTTCGTTATTTTCTTGAGAGATGAAGGAATGTTCAATGTCACGATTTCTTGATCATTCCTAAAATTCCTTTTTGCTATCTTAAATTGGTTGTTCAATTCAAAATAATCTCCCGAATGCTTTGCCATGAATTTTTTAAATGCAGTATCTCCAAGATGTTTGATGAGGTCCTGAAAGAAGGACTTGTTGACACATGATCCACCCCAGTTTCCGCCGGAAGCTGCGTGAAGTTGACTAAGTTTCCCATCCTTCTCAACTCTCTGAACCGTAATGTCAGCAGTCCCACCTAAGTCAATAAATAGGTTCTAGATATCTGCAGTTTTACGTACAGGTCAATAAGTTATATGCTCTACATAACACCAAACATTTTGAATTGAGTATGTAACTTTGCAAATTGCGATGAGTATGATTTGTGGTTAAATAATAAATATACTTAATAGAAATTACTATTTGACATTGATGACAAAATGGTAGGAAAACCTTTAACTCCTGTGACTTCTGCATATCTATAAAAACCTTACCACCAAGATCCAGAACTAGAAAGCAGCAGCCAGGTTGAAACATCATAGCAATGCTGTCCTTGGTTCGTAAAGTGACTTGGTTGGCCGGTATTGTTAGACAATGAAGAGCCGCAACTTCCGGTTCGTAGGCTACCATCAGGTTTTCTTTTCTTATTCCTGCCTGAAAATGTGTTGTAACCCTTAGTTTAGGAAAACAGTAGCACAATACACATATATGCAAACACTATTACACTGTGTTTGGAAAATTAAGGGGGTGCTATGCAGCCATCCGTTGGTCCTGAGACCATGTGAAAACTAAAGAACTAAATTTATGAATACATAAATGGAAATTTCCTTTTTTCTTTTAAAAATGCATGTTCATGCATACTGAAATGAAATGCATACTATTCTTTTTCAAAATAAATCATTTTCAAAACACTTAGAATGAATTTGGTACGTGAGTATAATTTACATTCGTGTGCAACAATTACATTTCAAATGAATTTAAAAGTTACAGAGAAATATTCTTTGAAGTATTGCACATGACAGTTGAGTTTTCTTTTTGTCTTAGTACCTTCAAACTGATAAAGCTTAGGATTATGATGGTACCTTTCGTGGACAATGGTGTATATGAACCCGTCATGTCCCAAAATGTAACAAACATTGTGATCATTCGTGAAGAGATCATAAGCATAATCGACCGTTCATTATATGCAGAATAAAGTAAATCTGTTCAGTACAAACTGAATAGATCTATTCATTGACAAACCTCCGATCTCTGTGTTCCTCAAAAGTATTTCATGAGTGGAGGAGATTCCAACGTTCACATTTCCAGCCATCATGGTGTGATATTTATCCGCCAAATTTTACTTTTATCATAATTATAAATTGGGACAAAAGACGCGAATTATTTTCTATCTTTGCACATTTATACAATACTTTGTTTCATTTTATTTTAGATGTGTTTTGATTAAAATAATGTCCTTAACTTATATGCACTTATATTTTGAAAGTGAAGTAGAAATTGGCAGCGAAGTTTGAGTAAAGAGGACTAGTTTCCGGTGCAACGAAAGAAAACTTCACTGGTAACAAATGATTGATTAGACTGAATATTGTGGTCTGATCATGAATTTATTGCACTATATGATTACTTAATAAGATAATAGACTTAGCACACGTTTTACATGGTCTTAAAAACTGCGATTCTTCTGAAAGTCTCTGTAAAAGTCGACGAAATGCCCGAGTATGTTCTCTGGGGAAATTTCCGTTCAAGCTTGACCACAGTCCGTAGGACCATAGACAGGATATTCATGCAATTAGATAGGTAATGTTTAGATCATAACCATTGTTTTTAACAAATCAAGTAATAAATGGCATCATCAAGGGGTGAAATACAGCATATGTGAAATCAAAGTATGTTTCTAGTTGATTCACCTGCTTACCTGCAATATATAAAAAATAGATATATTTACAGGCATCTGGGCTAAAAATAGAAAACACCAGAGATGGGAACTACTTTTTCATGCAATGTGTATTTATTTTGGAGCTGTTATGGTAGTGTATTTCAAAACATTATTGCAACTTTATGGATGAACTTGGTGGTGTTTTGAAAACTCAACGGCAACTCTCAATACATCAAACTATTGTTATTGAATTTTTTTGGAATATTATGTTTGCAGGAAAGCAGGATGATGTAGATAAGGGGACTGATATTGCACATGTTACAACTTTAGGAATGTTATTCTTTTCTTTTATAACACAACATTACTATATTTTACAAGTTTGTACTTTTTTGTCAGAATGTTAAACTTTTCTCATAGCATCTTAAAGAGTTAAAAATTGAGTTTTGCCATGAGGTTCCTTCAGTTGTCGCCAGTTGCAATCCAAATATGGCCGTTTAGCAACCCCTTAAGTAGGCAGCATCGATTGAATATAAGGAACATTGATCAATCTCATCAATGATATACTAGGAAGGAATGCAAAATTGAGATTTAGCCAACTGCACACCCCTTAAAACACTAGAGATGCAATCAGGTACATATATCAATGAAGAGTTAGCATTTCCAGTTGGCCGGTCACACCACCGTGAACTATATCTGAGAACTGTATGAAATGCATGACCGTCAGACAGCAGTCAACCCAATTTCAGGTTGTATTTGTGAATAAGATCGCAACAACAGCCATAAAATTTGCAAACTACTTGCTTTAAACGAGACTGTTGAAACCTTTGTACATAAGTAATCAACTTATTCTATTGCAATTGTCAGTAGCCTTTAGTTTCAAAATTTATCATACATAGAACCTGCTCTTGTGTATCGAATAATTAGATACATGTATGAACACCATATACAGATAATAATATAATATTGCTAAAATTTGGGACGTTCACGATCAAGAGACTGACGTCAATGACATCCAGTTTGTCTCAGAGTTCCGTTGATAGCTAGTCATTAATGTCTATATTCAAATATGAAGCGGAAGACTCTGTGGTATGTTTTATTTTCAGTTCATTGGGATGTATTGCATTGGCATATGAACAATTTAATTCATAACATGTTATCGATGAATTTAAATATCGAGTTGCGGAGACACAGAGAAATGTTATTCTTCATCTGATAAATGAATATTAGATTAGTTGGATTATCAAGTGTGGAAGTAAACCCAAATTCTTCTAAACTACAGCTAAAATAATGTTTTTACGGACGAACATGATATTGTTCCAGTGTTGTCAGCAGAGAGCAGCACATATTCGTCAGGTACATGTTTACAATATAAAAAAGTGCGAAAGATTTTAACATGTGTCAAACGTAATCAATAATCCAAAAAACATATACAAAATCGAGTGTAGGGCAACCACGGACCTCCGACAAAAACGCGAAGGTAGGATCAGGTGCCATGGAGGAGTAATAGCATCTCTGCTGACGGTCACACGCCCCGCCGTGAGCCCTTATGCGAAAATAAAGTAAACGGGATTACCCGTAGTCAAATCTAGTAGTAAAATTACAGTCTAACAAAGGTATGAAAAGCAAATCAGTCAACATATGACTTAGTGATAATTTGTAATCGCAAACAAGGTCATTAAGCGCCGTAGAATTTGCGAAATGATGACTTTAACCGAAGACTTCGTTATAACCCTGCAGCATCAACTTTTTTTGTTAGTAGTTGGCCTCGCTTTAAAAAGTCCCGCATAACGCATAGCATGCTCTTGCGTATCGAATCAACTGGGAGATATCACACCATAAGCAGGTGATAGTGGTTATATTACTACATAGAAAAGGAAGTTGACGATTGCAAAGTTAAAGTCATCACGCTTAATCATTAATGTAGTTGTCAGTCTGCCATTAGAGTCAATGTTAAGTAAAATATTCCAATATGAAGCAGATATGTCAGATTCTGTGGTGTCCTTTATATCGAGTTTTCTTCGGGGTATATCAAAATGGACATAATTGTGAAAATTGTGATTGTTAATTGATAACACTCATCTATATACCTATATGTAAGGTTGAAGGACACGGCAAGTTTTTTGTTTTTATCCCGTAACAGTTCCTGTACAAATTCTGTTTCATATGAATATAAAATAAGTCTGCCAATAAGGGGGCACATTAGTGCCCATAGAATACCTACGGATTGTTGGAAGACCTGGTCTCCAAAGACTACATAATATTATCTATGAGAAACCCAAGCATGCTCTTAATATCTACTTCAGAGTACTTGTGTGGGCAATCAGAGTGTGTTCCATCAAATTCTTCCATCGCGTTTGGTTTACCGGGTACTATTCACAAAATGACAGATTGTACATATTTTTGTTTTATCGTGTCTAATTCGAGATTTCAACATTCCTCTTTACTCATGTTCTTCGCCGAAAGCATGCCATTCAGAAGTAAGAATTGTGGGTCTTTTGGATGAGAAATTTTTAAAACTTTTCGCGGCAGACGTTGGCACGATAAAGAACCCTCACTCCTGTCTGCATTTATGGTACTTCATCTTCAACTGGTAATAGCTCGATATGAGTGAAAAATTATTCCAAAAGTGTACAAAAACGAGGGTACTAAAAATAGAAATCTATAAATCTAATTTTCATATTTTGATCGAGGTTGAAATTTGATGACTGAACTACCTTAACGGAGTACTCAGTCATTGCCAGCTTTGCTGCGTCACTCCAAATCGCAGGTACAGTGACGACAAACTGAATGTTGTTCACATCGTGATGATAGCCTCGACTCTGTAGCTGCTGTAGGAGGTCGTCTTTCAGGTATCGTATCACGCCTACAAACACGGCACTGGCCGGGACGTAATGCGTCTGAATGTCCTTTATATTCAGCATATCTATATCAAATTTCTGAAAACAAAAGAGAGAGGCAATGATATAAAGTTTTTGAATTATTTAAGCAGCAGTGTGGGTTTTATTAATGTAGCATAATCTGTATCTTTTGAATTTTATTACACTGTGATTTCTTTAAGAAAATCAATGTGAACCATGAAATCTGCCCAGTCAAAATGTAAACAACAAGCAAAATGAGCCTCAAAAGACGACGTGTCTACAACGTGACAGTTCTAAAATGGAAAGAGGGTGACGTCATGGTGACGCGATATCCTTATATGGAAGTAGAATTCAAAATCACACTCAAAATGTTTGTAGTAAAGAGCTTATATTCGACGTATTTCTGAACTGCAAATGCAAAAATATATGATTAGATATCACATGCATACTTCTGATATGTTGTTAAATACGATTACTATTATTAACAAAGAGAAAAATGCCATGTGTATACATCGCAAAACAATAATACAGTACTGCGCATGCCTACAACCTAGGCGACTTTGTTGTTTTTCATAGGTTGGTAATATTATAAATAATTAGAAATAAGTGCTTTGTTCTTGTGTATCTTTTTACATTCAATATTGTAATTACGTATGAAAGCAAAACTTTATTAGATGTATACATTTAAAAAAATCTGAAAGATTTAACTTTTCGTAAAAATACAGATTATGCTACTTTAAATGTTATCTTTAAATTCAGCATAGCTATACAGGACCACATTGTAAACTAGTATACTTTACTAAATGTGCCATCCTGTCTAAATAAAGAATTCATTATTATTATAGCTATATCAAATATCTGATAAAAGAACCAGGCACTGATATTAAGTTTATGAAATAATTAGGTAAGCAGAAGTGTTGTGGTTTTCGTTTTCTCTTTGGGTTGTTTTTTTTTGTTTTTTTTTTTTTGGTATTGTTTTTGTGTGTTTGTTTGGTTTTTTTTAAGTGACTGAATTTTATTGTTAAACTTGTCACACGCTGAGCATCATGTCTACGTTTACTACTATCCATTGCTAATGTTACTTCATTAAATGTAAAGGCAAAGATAACGAACAGTGATCAATCTCGCAAGTCCCAAATAGAATACAAAAACAAGAGTTGGGCAATCACGGACCCCTGGACACACCAGAGGTGGGATCAGGTGCCTAGGAGGAGTAAGCATCCCCTGTTGACCGGTCACACCCGCCGTGAGCCCATAGATCTATTCGCAAATGACATCAATTTCTTATTTTTTAAAAATCAAATCATAGTACCTTTTTTTCGTTCAAGACCATCTTAAATCCGTGAACAAAATTCCACTCTTGATGTTCCTTTTTTGCGAATAAATTTGAGAAATTTCGTTCTGCTTCATATCCGAAGGAATGGAAAACCAGTTCCGGTGTTAACAAGACGGAAGAGGGCGCTTTTGTTGACATAATGCTGTCTGATGTCCATTTTCTCACTGTGATGTCGTATGGGTTTGTTGTAAAGGAATAGGCATATCCACTGTATGCTGTCCCTATATCTAAGGCGACAACCAAGGGCTTCTTAACAATGGACTCGCTAAACAAGAAAGAAACGTTGAATAAAAAAAATCAATCAATATTTTAATTACAAAAGGATAAAGAAGACATGAGTAATTGCATAGAAAAGTTTATTGAACTACACATACATTGCCACTCGGGAAGTAAACATGGGAAATCCAATGTCGCACCTGTTTTTAAAATGTTCTAGATCCGCCCTTTTATATATTTACAAATAAAAAAAATCGAATAACTGTAAACAAGTGTCCCTCACTGATTGAGTACAAATTCCGAAGCATTTTGCATGGTTATCTTTACCCCCACTCTATTTGCATGGTATCCTTGCACAGCTGAGACTGAAAGCAGGATTAATGATGTGGTCATTCGCAACTAAAGTTATTCCATTTGAATATTCATGACTACAGGGTCTATATTTTCAAGACGAGTTCATGTATTTATGTATGAAATTCTAAGTCGCAATATAATCGCGGGATTTTTTTTATGCGAATATATAAATGTAAATATTTAACAGTTCCCTTAAATGAACGATAATTCAAACAACCCTCAGAGTCGTTTTAAAGATACCATTCATGCTACAAAACCTGTCAATTTAAATCGCAGATTGATCGATACTTGGAGTCAAAATTTCCCGTACATTTTTTTTTTTCAAAGGAATGTACTTCCGGGTTTAAGGACACGTGCGGTTGAACTTTGTACGTTGTACACGCAGGTTTTTGTTCTTTTTTTACGAATTGTATAATTGTCAAGAATTTGTCGTTTTATTGGTGTGCAAATTCATTCGAAAAATACAGGACTATTATCAGACCAAATGATGATAAAACTAATAATAATGATGATGATAATGACGATGATTATCATGATGATACCGATGATGATTAGTGTACATATTGAAATGACGTGCACCGCTTTTTCGTGCCCTAATACTATCTGATATTGAATCTGTTACTTTTCTCATAACATTGATATTGAACTAGTCTAACTTGGCCGCAAAGGACATTAGCTAGTTGTATCCGAGAAATAAATCTTGTTACATATGAATTATATAGTATTCACCTACCTTGGGCTTTTAGACATGATTTGAACATTTAGAATTGAATAATTTCCATCTGATCAACCTTTATCATAAACGTGCATTGCTTCACGACAACATTTAGGTTGTGATTTAAAGCCTGATTCGGTATTTAGGGTTATCTTTTGGCTCTAGTTCAATAAACAAATTCATTTGTCTTTTATCTGTTGTTTGGTACGGCGACACTTTGTACATTTAACGGCATTGAGATACGAAAATACGGGCCTAATTCAATTATCATGTCATTCATTGAAGAGTGCATTTACATACCAATAGCAAAAATGTCTTGACTGTGATTTTGTATTGAAGACTAGGAAGACAAACGTACGTGATGTTTGGCACCCGACATTGATTTACCTTGAATGTTCTTCAAAATAAAAGATTTTAGTTTGATCCCTTTCCTTAATTATTTAAGGAATGACTCTAATTTGGGGGTATATTATACGAGTATAATCTGGTTTGGGTCAGTTTACACTTTATATATAATCCGCGAAGCGAATTCTAAAAAATCGTAAACTGACCCAAACAAGGTTATACTCGTATAATATGCCCCAAAATTAGACTCATTACTTATAATTTAATTACAGAATTAATATTTCCCTTGCTTTTATTTATTTGTTGGAATTGCAAAAACGTATGTATGCAGTTCCGGCTGTTGTCATACGAAGCCAGATTATACAAAAATAAACTTGAAATTGACCAATCAGAGCTAAGGATACAATAAGAATTAAGTTATTAGTAAATGAATATAAATCCTTGAAGCTGGGGAATTCAAACAAATTTGACATCTTCATTTTCAATTTTAGTGTAAGATTAACACTAAAATCTATAAATAGCTAAATTTTCACAAGAAATGGATCTTTCTGTACTTCTAAGAAATATGTTGTTCAAAGAGCCACAAAAGTAATTTTTTAGCATCGAAAAAATTGTAAAATTATTTTGAATTTAAGACTCTCAACTCCAAATATCATGATTTATGGAGAACTTTACAGATATCCATTATCAATACATGTCCAAGTTCGAATAATCAAATTTTGGATTGATTATTGAATTGGAAAAGTCCTACATTTTCACATATTTTGATGTTATTGTTGTACATGCAATCGAATACCGGTAATAGAGGAAAATTAGACGGTTGAGTTTTGTAAAATCTATGTCACAAAAATGTGGTTTGAATTATATATGATTTTCACACATCGTTTTAAAGGGGCATGGACACGTTTTGAACTAAAAATGTTCAAATTTTAGATTGCCAATTTTGATGTTTACAATGTTTGACTAAGGTATTTCTAATTGTCAGGAAAAATGTTAACGTCAACTGTTGATTACAAGTGAGATATAACAGTTATGTAAACAATGCACGAGCCATGATTTGCTTATATATATTGAATATGCTACAAAACATTCGATTTTAAAAGTAATGATTTTTTTTCAAATTAGAAGTTAATTCTAAACACAATTAAACAGTGTCTAGTGTTTCTCACATTATAATTGCTTTAAACATGATATTTTCTTTGAAGCAATCTTTTTGTAAACATAAACAAGGCTCGAGCCTTGTTTACATAGCGAATATTTGTGAGCGCTGTATTTTACATGTAACTCAACAACTGACTTCAAATTTTTGCTGATAGCTAGAAAATAACTTGATTAAGCATTTTAAACATCAAAATTGGCAATCTAAAATTTGAACATTTTCATTTCAAACGGTCATGTCCCTTTAAAGGAACAATTGTTACCAATATTATAGCAAAAATGTATAAACAAGACCAATTTCAGCAAAAGTGGTATGCCGGTTGTAATTCTTCAAGCAAAGTTAAATACATGTATTTCAATTATTTTATACTTGTCTTTATTAGACTACCTACCTGATATAGATTTGGCACGAAAATATGTTTTACTCTAGATCTAAAATAGATTCAAAACTTCAAACCATAAGTTGTTCATTCATACGGGGGGGGGGGCAAAAATAAATAGAAGTGAAGGAATATGTAACTTGTGTAATGACAGTCTGATTAAAATCAAACCTCTCGTAGGAACGACTATCTGTACATGTATAATGAGCGAAGTGAGATCAGACTGGTGTAATGATGGATTAGGCGATGGCTTAAACTATATCAATGAATGTAATTCACTTTATATTGGAAGATAATTGATGATAAATGTACCTTGAAAGTACGTAAAATTTCATGAACTTTTTTTCTTGTAAGAATGTAGATAGAATGAATAATTCAATAAATTATATATGTGCATTGAGAGAGCAAATCGGAGCGGATCCGCTTCAAAATAAATTTCGCAGCTATGAGATAGAAAGCGTGTAAAAATAATTCTATATAGAGTATCAACAAATATTTTCTGATAGTAAATCCTTTAAATGAAGAAAATCCCAAGAAAAGCGTGTCCACCAAAATCTTTTGAAATTTCTCGATTCAAATTTGACGTCATTTTGTCGGAAGTCGCGGAGTAAATCAGTACGACCATAAAATCCTTAATTGAAATCCAAGAATCACACAAAAGAGTGGTTTAAATTCCATTTACAGGTACTTATAACTTCTTTGTCATACAGACCGTATTTACAAATTCCGTTTTGCTAAGACGTACAGGGGTGGAAATATGGGTCCGGAGGACACCTGTCATTTTAACGATAGAACGTTCTATCAGGTCCAGAGGACATCTGTCATTCTAACAATAGAACGTTCTATCTAGGTCCAGAGGACATCTGTCATTCTACACATAGAACGTTCATCTAGGTCCAGAGGACACTGTCATTCTAACAATAGAACGTTCTATCTAGGTCCAGAGGACATCTTGCCATTTTAACGATAAAACGTTCTATATTTACCTTCTGCTAATTTGTAGCATTACCATTGGTTTACATCGATCACGTGAAACCATGGATTTCCATACATAGTCAATAGAATTCCATACATAGTCAGTAGAGCCATTAGTCCTTATACACGGTTAAGAGATGATTTATTTTCCGTCTAAAATTTGCTTCAAAGCGTCTGATACTCCAATGAATAAACTCCGGTCGTCGAAATGAATATTCACAACGGCTAATAGTTCATTGAACACGAATACATTACGTACGTGAAAACTACGAAATGTTTATGACGTCATAGTTGCTTCAGGCCAAAGTGCATCATGTACATGATTCATCAACATGCAAGTTTTATATACCTTATGCTATTTAGAAAAAGGCAGTCGGTAAGATATATTCATTACATGGTTTGTAGTTGACCTAATATGGTTTATACATGGTCAGTAAATTCCATATGGGGCTCGAGCTCCGCTCTCGATCGCCCCATATGGAATCTCCTGACCATGTATACACCACATTCGGTCAACTACAAACCATGTAACTAATAATAATCTAGGTCCAAGGACATCTGTCATTCTAACAATAGATCGTTCTATCTAGGTCCAGAGGACATCTGTCATTCTAACGATAGAACGATCTAGGGGAATCCATCCCCGCCCCCTGGATGAACATTTTAAACTACAGAGGCCATTTTGCTATTTGTGGGTCTTTAACCCACTTCTTGAGCGGAAAAGGTACAAACGGTCACACCCACCCACCCCCTCCGTTGTTTTCTGGATCCGCCCCTGGGTGAGAAGTATGGGAAAAAGCTCGGTGCTGTTGCCCTCAGCCGTTGTACACTTATATTTTGATAATTTTTTCGGATCATTAATCTAATCCTACTTACTTATGTTTATTAGTCAGTTTGTCTAGAGGAAGCTTTAAACGGTTAATCAGCATTGCGTTTTAAATCAAAGATTAACTATAGAGAGAGAAATAGTTTCCCTGATTAATTAGTATTAATCGACACAGCCTAGGATAGCAGCTCGCCACAACGAGGGCTGGAATCATGGAATACAGCAATTCTTGTTGTATGATATCATTCATAGTGTGTGGTAAGTGGTAGGGAAAAAGAGAGGGGTAATATCTCAATGATGCAGTACGTAATGTGTATTCAAGTGGTGCTGCCGTAAGCCTTAACACGCAGTTAAGTTTTTCAAAAGAACTCACGACTAAGACCAAATCACCAGCAATTTATTATATTCTTTACGTTGATTAAAGTGTGATTTGCAGAATTTAATTATGTAATTTTATAATTTCACAAATCTAATTAAGTTGACGAATTCAAAATTATAGAACTGCGTTATGTCGTAGGTTCCCAGGATTGTGCAAAGACTCGATTCCAGTGCTAAATTAAGTGCCCATTTCACTATCTTTTACACCCTTTTCCAACAGCTTACTGTGTGGCTGTCAGTTTAGGTCAGGGTCCCCCGGCGTATTCTATAGACCTGGAGAGTCAGCTAAGAGATGAGATATTCAAGAATTACTCTCCCCTCCAAAGACCCGCAAAGACTGTCAATGTGAAAGTGGACCTCACGCTTCTCACTGTCAACGACCTCGTAAGTTTTTAGACACACAAAGTTGATAAGAGAAAATGTTCTGGCATTTCAAATTTACTAGTATTAGAAGTTCTGAAGAGTCTTTCAGAATCCAAACTTTTGGCATTATATGTTGTTGCACAATACGCCTGATATTGCTCCTTCACAGCTGTCAATATTTTCGTGAGGAGTACAGACAATACATGTATTTATTTACTACATGTATATCCACCAATGTTTCTTTGTGTTGTTATTCCATTTCTTAACCCATTCCCTCTTCCGAGTGAACGCAAAACTATATGTACACCAAGGTACTATAAAAAGGAATGTAACATTTGGTCATTAATGAAAAATGAACACTTATCCAATGAGCATGTCTTATAAGAGAGACTACCTATCATCCTTTAGTTTACTGATTCTTTTCTCTTTTTTGCAGAGTATCAAAGACCAGACGCTGTCTGTATCCGCCCTGTTGACATTGGTACTGTACCCACAGTGTAAAATTCGCAATAGACTCTATGTTAATGGATTTTTCTCATCAAAATTTGTGTCGATATAAAGTGTACTTACATATAAATCGAATGATAAAAATCCCATCCGGATTTCTCTTTACAACAAAACTATTCAAATCAAATAACCTCTACGTGTCCGAATTTTGATAATGCTTATCTGATTTGTCCTAAACACATGTGGTGAAGCGAATGTTTTCAAATCAATTTTCAGAAAATCGAATTTGGTGAGAATTTTTAAGACAGAGCTCGAGATACTTATTCCTGTAGTAACTGGAAGTTTACATCCATTCAAAAATTACATTGATAGAAGAAAAAAAACATATTTTTTAGTTCCTTAGAAGTGGTAATTATAATTAGCTCTTGGAAGAACAAACGTGATAAAACAATTACAAATGAGTAATTAGATAAACTATCCAGGCAGATGGAAACATACCTATGTTCAAATGATACATTGAATTGTTCTATTTCTCCACAGAATGCTTGTTTTAGAATGTGTATTATGTGGAGTATCTATATACATTGTATTACAGAGGTGGCTTGATGCCCGTCTGGCCTGGCTGACCGGCAGGTCACAGGACTATAGCAGCATCACCTACATGTATGATACCGAGAAAAATATCTGGAAACCCTCAATCTACGTGGAAAACTCGTAAGTTACTTAAAATCTACAATCTTACTAGAAACTCGTAAGTTACTTAAAATCTACAATCTTACAAGAATCTCGTAAGTTACTGAAAATCTACAATGCACGTGGAAACTCATATCTTCTGTAAATCCACAATTTTAGGGTGAAATTAGTAAGTTACTTTAAATCCACAATATTAGTGTGAAATTTGTAAGTTACCAGAAATCCACAATATATGTCGAAGCGTCGTATGTTAGTCTCACAAAAAAAAAAAAAAAAAAAAACGATATCGGACGAGACAGCAAATGATTCTGGATGAGGTAGTATGACCCCATATTTACGAGAAATTCAAGCCTGGACAATGATGACCTTCCAATTTAACTGACCACCCATTGCTCACCTGTTGGCGGTATATTTTTTTCAGCGTGGTGGATCTCTCCGTGATTACAGATCCTAACACGCCCATGAGGATGGACCAAAAAGGAGAGATACGGTGGAGCACCTCCGCTATCTACATAGTCAGCTGTGAATCAGAAATCATGTATTATCCCCTAGATGAGCAAATCTGTGACATCAAACTGACCACTGCCGGCTACACTGCAGTGGATATTAATCTCACCTTCGATCCAAGCCCGGTCACTTTGGCATTTTACGCCGAAAATGGCGAATGGGAGCTTTTGACCGTCCAGGGTATGAAACTTCTTGATAAATATGTTGGAGGAGCTCCGCAATCGAAAGTGCTCTTCCGGATAAACATGCGCAGACGACCGTTATTTCACATCTTGAATACCATGTTTCCGGTCGTACTGATGGCTTTTCTTATTCCAATGGCCTTTAAACTTCACGTGGAGTCTGGTGAGAAGATGGGGTACTCGTTAACGGTTCTTCTGGCCTATGCTGTCTATCTATCCATGATATCAGAAAACATTCCAAGCACATCTGTGTCCATTTGCTTTCTGTGTAAGTACACAATCAGAAAAACCGTCATTACGAATTGCCTCCTCTCATTTTGATTACTTCTATTTATTATATCATGATTTTTTTTTTCTGTTTTAGCCATATACCTAGCATCGACACTGGCCCTGTCAACATTGTCCGTTTTATTTGTCATTATCGTTATCAACATCCATCATACTCCCGAAGAAGAACCGATGTCTCCCAGACTGCAATCTATTGGATTCAAATTGGAAAGATGTTTGTGTAGAAAAAAGAAGGATGCATCAACACAACCGGTGAAAGTAGCGCCTGCTCCAAACGATTCCCTGGACAAACCAGACATGACGCTGAAAGACAATTTTACTTTTGAGGAAGAAGATATTATGACGTGGATCAGACTATCTCGTGTGCTCGACCAATTCTTTTTCGTTCTATTCATGATAACAATAACTTTTTCCACGTTGATTTTTACTGCTTTAACGTCTTCAAAACTTGTTACGTATTAAAAGTACACTTAAATAACAGAAAGCATACCCAACATTTTTTTATCATTATTTTATAATTATTATTATTTTAGTTTTCTATAATCTCGGTCCATAATTAGAAGGAAAACTATCTTCTTTTGCATCAAATATGTTCCGTTGTATTCAATACAAAGTGGTCCAATTTTACAGCTGATCTTCACTAAACTCTGTGTATAAAATATTTAGAATTTCACGATATGCAGGTATATTTTATCAAATATATACAATTGAAAGAATATGTACATGTACCTGTAACTCGGTCACGATTGGTCGGCACATATCCAAAGTTTGACAAAGCACCCTAACGTATTAATTTAAATCTTTTAATTAATGCGTAATATATGTTGAATGCCTGACTGTGTATCGTGATAGTAAGATTTGTTTAATGAAAATGTATATTTTTTGGTAACAATGTTTCTACATTTGCTTCTGAAGAGCTTTCAAGGAGCATGGGAATGCATTGAAATTTCAAGAATATTCAAAGACTTCCATCGCAGGTATATTGTAAATGATATAGCCAAAATTATTACATCTAAGTCTTCCATCAATGTCATTTCCAATTCAATACTTTTCTCTATTATTTAAGTTTTTTCGAACTTCTAAATATTGATTTATAACGAAAAACAATGCACAACATATGCCATCAATAGTATGTATTGATATTGGAGAATTATCACTTGTACTCGAAAGAGGGCTTGCTGAATGACTTTGAGAAAGCATTTTATATTGTTTCTTGGAAATTTACTTAACAATGTTTAATTATTTTTAATTTTACAAACCAAACATGGATTGCAACTTTTCAATACAAGACAGAATCTTCCAAGCTGGATTCCTTTCAAGATATTTTTTTTTTAAAATCGGGTCATGGTTGTCGCCAAGGTGACCCAATTTCTCCTTACTTATTCTTACGATGTGCAGAAATTCTAGAATCTGGTGTAGTATTAAAAACAATAACATACAAGCAGTGGCGGATCCAGGATTTGTTGAAAGGGGGCCGGCGTGCTCCTTTAAAAGAAGTATTTAGGTTAGAGGTATGGGATGGACTCCAAATGGGGGCCAGGGGGCGAAGCCGCCGGAAGCTCCTGAATATAAATCATATACGGTACCAATTTTGATGCACCAGATGCGCATTTCGACAAATTATGTCTCTTCAGTGATGCTCAAACCGAAATGTTGGAATTTAAGGGCTTTTAAAATTATTTTTGGGGGTTTATTTAGCTATACTTCTATACATGATAATGATTTTGGTCACTAAATCCGCCTATCACAAGGTATCAAAATAGATTATATTGAATACCTATAATTGAATCTTTCAATATACTGATGATACTGCAGTATTAATACTAGATGGCTCTAAAAAGTCTCTTAAAGTTAACATAGATGAATTGAACTATTTCGATAAAATATCTATATTTCAAATCGATTTATCAATTTAACCACAGTTAGTGTGGATAAATAGCTAAAAATATTCAAACGAAACATATATCATTTAACTTTATTTCACGTGATCACCTAGCGCCGATTCTCATTGGTTAAAACACCTTTTAAGAATTGAGGTGATTTTCGATCACGTACCTGAACAACGACTAAATTCTAATGGACATGTTTTTGTTGTAACATAAAATTAAATGATAAGAAATGAATCTTATATTTTTTCGGGTGATATGCAGGTCATCACCGAGATTTTAGACGGTAAAACTGTTCATCAATGCGCTTCGCGCATTGATGAGTTTTACCGTCTAAAATTCGGTGATACCTGCATCGCCCGAAAAAATATAAGATTCATTTCTTATATCAACAAAAACATTTTCATTTGACAACTCAATTCAACCCTCTAGGTATCCAATGTGACGTTAATATAACCATTATCCCCAAACCCAGCTATGAAAAAAAGTTAGTTAAATTAAGAAATTATCAACCAATGGAACAAAAGACACATCACGGCATAGGTAGGAACGCCTTGTCATCAAACAATTGAACCAGTTGCTTATAAATGCTAACATTTGAAAAAAGTCAAAAGGAAAGACATTGCATGAGAATATTCATTTGGTGGATTAAATATGATTGTCAAAATCAATATTTATGTGCAAGGCCTTAAATCTTCCTGGATTATAGGATTATTAAATACTCAAAAAAATCAGTAAACATCCATTGTGATTATTAATTACGACAACATGCATGACCTTAATGCAAAATCATGTTATTTTAAATACCCCTAACTGGAACACATGTACACGTTTAGGAAAAATCTAATTGTAAACTAAGCTTGTTCTCTGTAGACACGAGTTCGGATCACCTGACCTCGGCCGATTACATATCTATAGATGTACAAGGCCGTAACCAGGGCATGTGCAACCCCCTCCCCTCCCCCCATTTCAAAATGAAAACACCAAAACCTCTCAGCTTCCGGGGGCCTCGCCTCCTGGACCTCCTTCTAAGGCCCGTTCTGGACCCACTGTACGTGGGCCTCCATACCCCATGAAAATGCTAACATCTCTCAGTTTCCGGGGGTTTCGCCCCCTAGACCCCCTACCAGGGCTTGCCCTAGACTAGCTGGGAGGCTAAAGGAGCCCAAAGACCCCTTGCCTTGGCCTTGTGCACCCCCAATGGAAATTCCTGGTTAGGGTCCTGATGTAGGGTACCGGAATCGGTCAAGGTGATCCAATAGTGTCTACAGATAGACGAAGTTACAATTCGCTCTGGTGGAACTGGAGTAGCTCGGGAAAATGACAGGAAACTGAATCTAGTAAATCAATGGTATTCAAATTCTTATTTTTAAACAGACTATTCGAATTTTTTTTTTTTAATCGTGATGGCATCGAAGAATGATTAGAATAGTCGAATCATGACTAGTAGTCGTTTCTATAGGAAGTGTTGTCTGTCAGAATATTAAAAATCATCTGTGTACGGATTACTTATTCATATCAAAACACATGATTATTAGCAGCCCAAACCTGTGAACTTGAAAATTAAAAAAAAAAAAAGAAAAGAAAAGGTAGTCGTGCCCAGGGTGAATATTTTGAACATGATACATCACATTCAAACATGCCAACTTTGAAGTCCTGACAATTTCATTCTTTAAATGCTTCGGTCAACTAGTGTGGTGTGACAACGTATGCTCCTCTCTCTCTCTCTCTTCTCTCTTTCTCTCTCTCTCTCTCTCTCTCTCTCTCTCTCTCTCTCTCTCATGTATTCTGTGATTTGTATTGTTTAATTTCCCAAATTAATAATAATAATAATAAAAGAGAACTGATGAAGTTTTCATTTTGATTTAGCTTTGAAAAATAGTTATCTAAATATTATCATGTTTGTTACAAAAATCAGCAGGCTCTCTCAGCATCAAAATGCACATTTAAAATGTATAGTGTACATGTACGTGTTGATTATTTACAAGCTAATAAAGACTGGAACTAGACTGTTCTTAGTGCAACTGCACCAAACCTTAAAAACTTTACATGGCGATGAAAGTCCTCTGTTTTGAATATGAATCTCTCAAGTCTTTTTTTTTAAGTGACTGAATACCTGGCCCCAAGACCATAAACTGAGAATAGACTTAAGTCTAAATTTCAAATCCAGCTAACTTTTTAAATAATTATCATAAACAAATTAAATCTTCAGTATTTGTTTGCATTTGATTTGCGTTTAAAACTCTGCAGCGGTTTTAAACATCTGTGCTATAAATCGTAAGATATAAGTAATCAAAATTTTGACTTAAGTCTATTCTCAGTTTATGGTCTTGGGGCCTGGTGTTGCAGAGTATATAGTCTTCTCCTCGAAAAAATTACCCTGGTGAAAAAGTAACTTTAAAAAGGGAAGTCATGATATCGATTGCATGTGATATCATCAATTTGATTGAAGAAAGCAATGATTCTATCATTGCGCGTTTTAATTTAGGGAATAACTCCGGGGGGGGGGGGGGGGGG
>CAJDSM010000754.1:22434-37177 GCA_903981925.1 Ostrea lurida | reverse complement strand
TTTTTACATTGCTGCACAGTTTATACCAACGCTGTTGTACATGATTGTATAAGCTCACGTTCCAGAACGTCTATTACCACAAAATCATTTATAAAATTGCAAGTATAATTGTTGATATTAGTATTCGTGGGCACAGAATAGCTCAATACAGTTAGTGAATTGTTCTCTAATCTATTATAAAGTCTGGATCACGCGTCTAATTATTCAATAGAGAAGAGTCGGAGTAAACAAGTCTTCATCCTGTGAATGGTTGACAAATCATTGTCGTAAGTCACACTTCAGCCGTTTGTTGTGACGAGGATATCGGATTTACCGACACGACTCTTTGTTTATGTTGATTATTATGATGCTTATCAAATTTTAATTAATCTACGGACCAAGAAGTGTAATTATTGAAAAACAAATCTCAACAGCCTGTTTGACCAATGCAGAGCATTAACATGGAAAATAATTAATGAAACAATCATTACAAAACCCAAGGATCGTCAGTCTAACGTTACATCTAACTTTTCGTTGTGATTTCTACGTTTCCAATTATGAATATTTAACTTAAATGATAATGGCCTCAAATGGCACACCTCAAGGGAATAAATTTACTATTAATGACAATACAATATAAGTTGTACCAAAATATTGCTATTCAGGTGTTATGATGAAATGTAACAAATGGGAGGTTTAACTTAGCAACAGCTGTGCTTATTGAAAAGGCCAAAAACATTGTTTTGAAATGAAAATAATTATTGGTATTGGAACAGCGCTCACGATTCTTTATTATGTAAACACACGAGCCTTGTTTATTGCTTCACAGAAAATACCATGTTTAAGACAAAATGAAATATTAGAAACATTACAAACTGTTTAATTGTGTTCAAAATGAATTTGTAATTTGAAAAAAATCTGCTTTAAACGGAATATATAATAAATGTAGAATATTCAATATAGGTAAAGCCGGAAACACCGGACCACGATCTTACTACGATATTTTTGGCCTAAAATCGTGACAGGTCGTAACACCGACCACGTTTTAATGAAATCACCACGATTCTACTACGATCATTTAAATCTTGAAGGTCGTGGAGAGCGTAGTGAAATCGTGCCAGTGTGATGGGGCTTTAAACTAAAACATGGCACGAGCCATGTTTACATTCCGAAGAATTGTAAGTGGTGCACATATACCTCACTTGAAACTCAACAAATGTTCAAATTTTTACTGACCATTAGAAATACCTAAGTGAGCATTCTAAACATAAATCAAAGTACTTAAAGTTCTGAAACGTGGTGACAAACAAATAAAGATAAGTGTCTAATTCTTTTAGAATCCTCTACGATAAACAAACATTACATGATCAGTTCTCTCATTTTTATACTTTGTTTTAATTTTGGAAAATCGTTGGAACTCTGCTGTGCGCCATTTTTTGCTGGACGCTGACATAACGAGGTGTCACCTCGTAAAAATGGAAATCTAAAACGTGTTTATGCCCCATTAAATTTATAAAGATATCCTCGGAGTGCATTGCAAAAAATGTCTAGCAGAACTTAATAGAATACCTGGTCCAAAATTTCATTCTCAAGTACAGTTGAATCTCGTTATCTCGAACTCGATGAGAACCAAGAAAAACTTCGCAGATGTCCGTAGATTCGAGATATCGAGGGTAAAATACTAAGATTTTCTATTCTAGATAATCTGAGATTTTCAAACATTACAAAATATAAAGATTTAATTCAACACTTTTTACCAAACATAAAACAAAGAATAATTGACCAGTGCACTCAAGAGCATACAAAATCTTTGGTTAAAAAAATTGAAATTTTATAAAAAATAAACCATACACAAGAAAAAGAAGTCCATATTTTGATTTGCTCAGAAAAAGAACTGATAGATCTTCTCTAAGCAGAATTAGATTGAATGCATGATAACTTGCAAAAGAAAGTGATACATGTAAATCAATTAATGAAAGGTGTTGTATTGTGTGATTGAGGGTGAAATTTGTTTTCTTTTTCAATGTACATGTAAATCTTATTCTAAGTTTAAAAACACTTATAACATAGCACCAAAAAAAAATATTACTCTTGACAAGGAAAGATACATGTTAAAATATATTTTAACAGTCATATATACACAAAATATTAAAAATTACTGTGATGTTCCATGATTGTAATTGTGTTTGTGCCAACAAATATTTGTATGAATATGATGGTATATGAGTGCTTTGCTTCTTCCCCAATAGTACATGTAACCCNGAAATATTTGTATGAAAGTGTTTTGCTTCTTCCCCAATAGTACATGTAACCCGTCTCCCTATTGATTTGCGGAAGTGCGGTCCGTTGGTCATGTTTACTGAAAACGAAAATTGATATTCTTTTTATCAATGTAGCTAGCAGATTCTTCCATGTAATCATGAATATAGAATGGTAAATATTATTCCCGTACTAGGTCCAATCAGATTTTATGGAAATTTAAGTAAGCACAACTATTGAAATGCCAATAATCATTTTGAATAAATGAAAGTTGAAAGTATATGTATATGAAGCATCCACGATGTGATGACATTTTTATTTGTTATCTACGAAAACGAAGGCACATTTTATGTATGTCTGTTTTCTGTCTACCCACATAGAAAACTATTTATGTTCCATAGTTAATATGAACGTGCCAGGTAGCCTTTGCTTGTTACTTGATAAAGGCAGTGAAAACACGGACAGCAATGTGAATTGAAAAAATGTCATTTATTATGTAAATGACGAAGTTATATAACAGAAAACATGCGGGGATCAGATGGGCTCGAAAAACCAAAATATAAGAACATATCTACATGTATCACATAGGTTGATTATGCCATCTGATACCCAAGAACACATTATGCAATATAAAAATAGAGCTGCCTGGAATGGATTGTGGCCTGCATTATTTGTATAAACCACCTTACTTGATTCCAGGCAGCTCTATTTTTATATTGCATAATGTGTTCTTGGTATCAGATGGCATAATCACACCTATGTGATACATGTGAGATATGTTCTTATATTTTGGTTTTTCGAGCCCATCTGATCCCCGCATGTTTTCTGTTATATAACTTCGTCATTTACATAATAAATGACATTTTTTCAATTCACATTGCTGTCCTGTTTTTCACTGCCTTTACAAGTAACAAGCAAAGCTACCTGGCACGTTCATATTAACTATGGAACATAAATATGTAATTATTGCAGATAATGACTTTTATGTAACATGTTAATTTGTATTTAATTTTGGTTATATAAAATTGTGTGAAGAATTTTAAACATATTAGCAATAAGAAATTGTATTTTTCATATCAGTCATACGCGGGGAATGGAAACTTATTTCTGTGGTCCCCCCTTCTTTTTGAAGGGGCCTCTGGGTGGTGCTGTCTTCAAACTGTTTGGAAAATTTTTGATCACGCGTTTATACAGGATGCATAGTTTTATTACGCTTGACCAATCACAGCGCTTTATCGGGACGCTATTGCATAATCACAGACGCCGCAGTTTTTGCTGATCGATTGACCTGCGGTCATTCTTGTTTAATTGCTCAGCTTGAATACTGCTCTGAAATTTGTTTAAAGTAATTAATTTGATACCCACCACCACCCCGCCTCATCCTCCTGTGGTATTAGTTTGTAATATTTTTTCTATGTCCTGCATTATTTGTATAACCACCTTACTTGATTCCAGGCAGCTCTATTTTATATTGCATAATGTGTTCTTGGGGATCAGATGGCATAATCACACCTATGTGATACATGTAGATATGTTCTTTATTTTGGTTTTTCGAGCCCATCTGATCCCCGCATGTTTTCTGTTATATAACTTCGTCATTTACATAATAAATGACATTTTTTCAATTGAGCCGACGGTACACTTGTACTTGGTTAATTGAAAGATCAAAATGAAGGTTACGGGGTAACAAGTTCAAGCTAAATTCTTGAAAGATCGTAGCGGCTATGTAGTGCTTAGAAGCGCTAAGATGCTGGGCTAGCCGCTATACGATCTTGAGCGCACCCCCAGACCCTTTTCCTGCTTGGGGCATAGTATTATCGGCCGTAGGAGAGGCTGACGTGTTCGTGATTGTGTTAGAAAGTGCTTACCGGGAAACCAGAAATCATTTTGAGGTGTTTCCATAGGGTGAATCCTTATCAACGAATATGTATAAATGTTCTGAATAAAAGATAGATTTAAAAAAATATATATAGACAGAAGGGTTTAATGAAAATAATCTCTATATATCATTATACGAGTTTTACAAGTACACCCCAAATGGCAGTGTGTAAAAATTAGAAACAATTCATTATGGGTTTCCAGATATCAATTTATGCTAGTTTGAATATATGCATTTATGTGTGTTGGTTATTGTTGTTTAAAATCCGCAACATGCAAATCGGAGTTTCAGACAGTATAGCCAATCTAGCAAGTAATATCGCCATCATCACGGGGCATAGATCCGGCGTATGCCTTGCATTCTGGTTACATTACAGTGTAACCACATGCTTTTCTGAAATATGTTTTGTTTCTGCAATCTTTTGAAACTAAACATCTTATAATCATATTTGCCTTATTGGCATCAGTAAAATAAATAGTTCCTCAGATATTTCGGAAAAAGAAACTTACTTCAACTATATTTTGGGAAATGAATTGTACTACATTTTACAACTGAAAGCGATTTTTTTTTTGTTATCGCCAAAAATTTAGCATTGAATACCACAGAGCAACCTCTTCAGGCGATATTGCGATTCTCAAAATCTCCATCCATAGCGACACTAGCTTTAGAAAAATTTGTGACGGTTTTAAGTGATCTAAGGTTGGAAGTATAATCATTTAAGAATTGCCAAAAATGCCCGTAGTCTCTATAAGTTGCCTACCAANTGATCTAAGGTTGGAAGTATAATCATTTAAGTGTTGCCAAAAAATGCCCGTAGTCTCTATAAGTTGCCTGCCAGTATCAACTGTTTGATTTCTTAATAGACAACAATACCGGTAGGTAGTCCCCCTACTCCCCTCCTCCCAATAAAAATAAGTAATGCTAGTTAGACATAGGTGTAGGTTCTGGAAACATGCCTTTCCACTACATAAATATATTTGCAGCTAATGCTAAACATGTTTTTATTATCATAAAACAGAAAATAATTGAACTACTGATCATCAACGACTTAGTAATGAGCCGGTATAATGTTTCTAGGGGGATTAAAAACAGCGATACATCAATGCACTTATTAATGAAACTTTGAGGAAAATAAAGGATACCTTTTTTCAATCTCACAACCATTCTCTCTTATCTTAAAAACGCTCAGTGGTAAGCACGGCACGTGTCAGAGGATCAGACGACGACATGCTGATCGAAAGAATTCAAATTTGAAATGCAAGCCGGGTACTCTGGAGAAAATCAAAATGAGATAAAATTTTCGGCCAACATTACCACTCCTACCAGCATTGTTTGTTAATTAACAATGAATGGTTCAGACAAATATCGACTAGTTTCTGAAGCAAAAACCAAACATTCATCCTAGATGCGATCGAAATGTTTTGTTTGTCTTAGATATTGCTTTCAATTATCCCCCCATTGTCATTTTTAATGTTTATGTGTAATGCATTACTTCTCAACGACAAATTAGTAACTTGAATATAAAATCGATAATTGACTAATGTGATGTTGCCCGTAATGAATACACAAAGGAATTATTTTCTGGAAATTCCATCGCAATTAATATCAGATTATGTATGACTATGACGGGTATAGAGACTGCGCACAAGTTCAGAAACACACGGTGGAACAAAGGGGACATACATTATAAAATTTGGAACTCTTCCACCCTTGGTGCCTAAGGGGTGGGGCAAAAACTGTCAAAATTTCAAATATCGTCTTCTCCCCCTCCCCACATTTAGGAGAAAAACCAAATGCATGCTTATAATGTCCATGAATGCCTCTACTCTAATTGTAAAATTGATCAGAGGTTCAGACCCCAGGGTGGGTCAATATGACTACACAGTGAACATGTATCAAATCTTACAAAATATTCTTCTGCACTTTCATATATTTTTTAGAATAAACTAAATGCATGGTTATCCTAGGTAGACTGTGATATATGTAAAGTGCTTAGTGAAGCTGTGATAATATCTTGTATGTCATAATAACATTGTGATATTAACATCTGGTATGAACTATATAATATTGTGTTAATTGTAATGTCTTAGTGATATTCTTATTTTGTACAAAAATGATGCTCTGCCTGAATAAAGCTACACTAAACTAAACTATGATGTACCTTGACCAACGATCNTGTGTTAATTGTAATGTCTTAGTGATATTCTTATTTTGTACAAAAATGATGCTCTGCCTGAATAAAGCTACACTAAACTAAACTATGATGTACCTTGACCAACGATCTTGTAAATTCGGTCTTGATTTCTGCTCCTCCCAGGCTCATGGTAATGTTTGTTTCATGTTTGAATCTCGACCTTGACGTTTACATCTTCTGGGTCAAGGCCATCCCTTATTGATATAATGTATTGGGGGCCTGCCATTTGTGTGAGGCAGCCCACAATTTGAATTTTGATTTGTATGCCTTTGGTACTTTTTATCAGCCGTGCCTTTTATAGCCAATAAGATATAGAAACCAAATATCATTTCTTTCTGCTTGCAATATCTGAGATAACAAACAGTGATCAATCTCATCTGTATAAGAAATACAGAGTAAGAGTTAGGACAAACACGGACCCCTGGGCATACCAGAGGTGGGATTGTGTGCTAGAAACCTTATTTGTTGATATATTATTTATATGTGCATGTATATCTGGTGTTTCTAAGGTTCCGTGTTTTCCCAACTCTAAATTGTCTATAACGTTCATGGGATTGATCATCGGGACTTTATCCAACATTAAGCTGTTCCTACCCATTTCATATCTAAGGGGAATTGTAGAAAATGCAGTCGTGGGCTTTGGGGTGGGGAGCATCTTCATAATTATGATACTAATTAGACCAATACATCTATATTGTAGGACTTTGATAATTATAGAAAATGGCTTAGAATATCTAAAAATGATAATTGGTAGTAAAAAGAACCTTAATAAACTGTTGTAAGGTCCATAAAACCAGCTGGATTAGAGAGTCAGCTTCTAAGGTGGGACCATATGAAACTGTAAGTTTCTCTATAAATCACCATTGTGACATTTTGACATCTAACCTTACAAAGAAACTGATTGCACTATGATAATGAGAGGGAAAACCGCTACCAAAATCTTGAAATTCTTCTGCACTGGTCAATGTCACTCGAACAGGGCTTATACAATAAAATGCATCATATCTTTAAAAATCTTAATTCCTGGTCGTACAACAAATATATGAGTGTGTAGTATTTAAAATTAGAGTCTCCACCAGATATTGTCAAATTCAAACCGTTGGTCCAAGAATTTTGGTCTTACAGCCAACCTTTTTATAGTTTACTTTCATAATGAAATGAACTATTTTGAATCCTGAAAATCAAACAACTAAGTGCAAAATATCATTGCGTCGAGGTTTGCGTACGTCATAAAACTTGGATCAGGGGTTATGGTGCTAGGATCAGTCTCAATATATATACTAGTAATTCGTAAATTAAAATGCTTTATAGGTATTCTTTTTAATTTTTCCGTTTGGTTATCATATGCATTGAACTAAAAATACTAAATACCGACAGGAAGACCTTTTGGAACGTAAAAGTCTTCACTTAAGGGTTTGGCTGTATGGTAAGTAAATCTTTTGAACTCTTCGCTCCTGAGTATCTGGAAATAAACACTGCATTGCTATAAAACGAAATTTGTCCTAACGATACAAATACCCCGATGAAATCCAATCAAAGTTAGGCATGTCCAAATAAATATTGTGTACTCCCAATATTTCAAAACATAATCACGTATGTGCGTGCATACACAAGGCCGTAACCAGGGTTTGGGGAGTAGGTGGGTGGGTGGGTGTGCACTGGGTGCAAGTGCACCCCCAATATTAAAATGCTAAAACCTCTCAGTTGGGGGGGTCACTCCCTGCACCCCCTACTAAGACCAGCAGGGTGGAGTGTGAGTGGGGGGTGCTAAAGGGTCCCCCAGACCCAATGAAAATGTTAAAACCTAGTAGCTTCCGGGACCCCCTACCACAGCCGGTCCTGGACCAGCTAGGGGAATCAGACCCCTCGCCTTTGTCTTGTGCACTCCCCATTGGAAATTTCTAGTTACGGTCCTGATACACACGTGAAGAACTGATCATTAGTTACATAAGATTGTTTGAATATCTGTAGTAGTAGTTTTAAGCCTGCACCGAAGAACTTTATGTACGCAAATGTTTAGAAAGGCGGCATGTCTAAGATATGTTGATACCAGTACACATTGGGTCTTTTGTTCCATATATATTTGACGTGGTGGTTGAAAGCTCACTATCGTGTCGTGATATCATTACCTATATAACGGTCAGATTATCGTCATGCGGTCACACTCAGTCTGATAAGATAACACTTTACCTCAAAATGTTCTTCTGGAAGGTCTTCGGAATTTTCTTGGGTATGTTTTAATTAGAGATAATCTACAAAGGAACCTGGTAATGTACATCTTGTTTGGATAGTTACACTGATTTTTGTGGGGTTTTTTTCCCCTTTGTACATACCATTTAATATTTGAAGAATTATTTTACATTACACCTAAATAGTCATTACATGTATCTGGTTATGATACCTGAAACTTAAATTGTACAGTCATTATTTTCGATGGAGGTAATATGCAGATAGTTCTTATTCAATGTGATTCTTTATCGCCATTATTTACAGGACGCACAAGCTATAGCGCTGTACGTTATAATTCGAGTTTTCAAACTGTATATGCTTTTTCCAAAATTATTTACAGGATGCTCAAGAGCGCGGTCTGCTCTGATATGGGTTTTCAAAATCTGCAGAATTAAAGTTTTTATTTCTGCGGAGTATATATTAAAGTATATATTTAATAAAAATCAAAACTAAATGTAATGTATAATGGGGTCAGCTTGCATTATGATGCCAAATTGATCTGTCCAATGTTTACTAGTCTCCGAACCACCAATATTTACCTTTTGTATATGATTTGTCAGCCCGCGGGCTGACATATTATAGTGCTTTATCTTGAACTGCGCGTGCGTTTACTGTGTTGTGCGGCATGATACTAAAAATTAGACATCGGAATTAAACACGTTTCTTATGAAGAGTCTTCGACCTCGCATATCAACACTGTTTAAAATGATCATAAGATAAACCAATAGAAAATGAAACTAGCGAGCATCTGTCAACGATTCTGGAAAAAGTGAGTGTGCATGTTATCAAGTTAACCATTTCTCTAAGATAACTCCTATATCATAAAAGACGGGATATTCAACACATCATCTCTTAAACGAAATGTCTTATTCATCAATGCGTAGTACTATAGATGTCGCGTACTTCGAAAATTTTTCGCAAACGCCTAGAGCCTCGAACGGGGTAGCTAGGGAGGCCCTTGGACAGTCATCACCACGTAATAAGGACTTTAAGTCTCAAATTCTCACAAGCTAGTCGCTTTCAACTAGATCGAAAAAAGCTATTTTGTTAGCTATACCCCTCTAGAAATATGAATCTTTTAAAAATCCTAAGACATCGACTAGCGATTCTAAGGATAATCAATCAACGCAGTGGTAACTCTATTATTAGATGTGCCAGCTTGGGCGTCCAGATCTGCACTTTTTTTTGGGTATAACACGTTTCATTATATCACATTATGCTCTGTTCCACTCGACTCAAAATAGACTTCTTTTTTAATAATCAGGCCTCTTTTTAGACTTAAATCATTCGGCCAACCTCGGTTTTGTGGTCCAAGAATAATTCACAGTTTATTTTACAAGCGGTCATTAAATAGCACGATCGTCGTCCTTCATCAATCTATTCCGTAACCGCACTTCTTAACAACTTTTACAAGTCGCCATCATGTACCTGTGTTTCCGACGGAACTTACAACGTTTTTCACATATTAATGATTGAATATCGTTCAATGCTTTCCATTGGTTTTTAATGAACTCAACTTTTCCTACTAACCCTGACTGCTTGTCGCCGTTCTATTAAGATTAATTCTTTCCTCCTCCTATTATTTTTAACAGTGTCTATTTTTTATTTACACTACCTATTCTTCCATATTTTTTGCTCCTTAGTATTATATTTAGCCTTGTATGTCTTCGTATACCTATTCTTCCTGTGTTTAGACGAATGCAGCGAATTTGTAACCGCCCACAAATTATTAAAAAAACACTAATAAAAAAATATAAAAAAAAAGCAAAATATAAATTTATAAAAAAATTTACAAGAACAAAATAAACTGCGACTTGCACACAGTTGGAGATAAACTCCTATCTGTTAAAGTCTCTCCCGAGGGGTCTTCTCCTTTTTCCGGGGTATGTAATAATTTTTTAATACCATGAGTTTTTTGTATTAAAATAAAAAAAAACTAAACACACGAATCTTTTCCTAAAATACCGGATACTCTTAAAATTTTTTAATCTTTTAATTTTTTATTAAACTTTTACCACATTCAGTTCATTTTCTTTTTGTCTAATCGATTCCAGAACTTCTGTTTTAAAATTTAACGACGACGCAGTTTTTTGGTGAAACTTAAATCTAACAGAATAGTTTACCAGGTCTTAGAAGCGGATTCAAAACTTTGTTGCAAACTTTTACTAACACCATATCAAAAACCCCCCCGTCCAGCGGGTATGCTTTATTTAAAAAACTTTTTAAAATTGTGTGTCAACGCCGAAAGGATTTTCCCCAACGCAAATGAAGTCTCTGGTTAAATCCTTTTTTTAATCGTACATGTTCGCATTGATGACTTCTCAAACATTAAAAACTTTAAAATATATATAATAACGTCGGAAACAGATTTTACAATTACACGAAATTTACACCTTTTTCACAAATATCTAATGATTGGAAATCTTTTAAAGCTGTTCAAATTTCATTTCATTATTTCATTTGTTAGTTTGCTTCAACTGCATCTCCTTTCCAGTTAATTTTCTGACGTTTACATGTAAAAATACACATGTACGTAACCGTTTAAAACAACAACAAAACACAAGGCCTGATCAAGCAGATGTTGTGTATAGTGCTTTCTCGGAACATTGTTTTGCATTCTGTTTTCCGTGTAGGTCAGAGCGAGACGTGTGATTGTCCTTCTCTAGTAAAAATCGCCAAAAAGTATACATTCTAAAATTCCCAGGAGTGTGCGCCTTATAAATCCACTCTGATTTTTCAATTAACACACGCCATAAAAAAAAAAAAAGAAGCTGAAAAAAAGAAAATTTCCATCACTTTCACTTTAATACAGTCTACTGGCTGACTCCCTAAGCTTTTTTCAAAGCTAAATTGTGAGTCTGTAGTTTTGATAGCGTCATTTACATAACAAATTACATTATTTTTTTTCCAATCTGCCCACCTTGAGCAAAAAACTAAGCAAAGCCTCCTTGGCCGGGGTGCTTAACTTGGGAATATAATATATATTACAGTATATACATGTATATTTTAAAAAAAAAAATCAAAACTAAATGTAATGTATATATATGTATACTCACATGTAATTGGAGATTCACGTTACCATTAATATTAGCTGTTGTGTAATTTTTAGACATAAATTATGCGTAAAAAATGTGATAAACATCACAATTACCAATTTGGACTGCGTTTGTTTCGGGTTCACTTTAACTGAAGATTACCTAGCGTGGAATTGGTGTTTTGCCCTTGCTGCTCCAGTTCCTAAGGTTTCATCTCCACTTTAATTCGCTGAAACACAATGAGAACACCAGATTGAAATTCAACTCTTCAAGCTCAGTATCACATGGTAGTGGAAAACAATGAGCGCATTTTTTTTTAGGAATCTAGGGAGAAAACTAGTATACCAATGAATGGTGTGCAAAACTAGTGGCCCCGCTTTGATGCGAGTGCCAGAAAGGCCCCAAGCTTAACATGGAACCACCCCATGTCTTATAATTAAAAGCATGCATGGTAGCCAGGTACACAATCCCCAGCTTTATCACCCTGTCTCTGGCTTGCTACCTGTATATATCACTGTTCCACTTTAATTCCAACAGGCTTGTAGCCGCTCCTCCCTTTTATAGAGGTAGAGGGGGCCCTAGGTCTGGGGTACCTGTAAAGTCGAATACGAAATAGAAAACGAAACGAAATCTACCCGTAAACGATAACGAAATCACAAACGAAACGAACGAAACCACCCGAAACGATTTTACAAAAATTCCACCCGAAACGAAAACGAACCTATACCCCCTGAAACAAAATGAGAGACTACGAAACCAAAACAAAAATTACCGAAGCAAACATAAACAGAGCCATTGTTAACAACCAAAACTATATTTTGATTATATATCAATAAATGATAATTTATGGACGAGCATCTAAACCCCTATGGAAGATAGATGCAACATACATGTATCTCATCAGCTTTTAAAATGAATTTATGTTGTAGAATTTAAGATAAAATTGCTTTACCGCTGTGAACAAATTGCTACAATTTTGATTTTATTCCAGTTATAAATAAATAATCTTTATTTTTAAAGTCGGACATAAATCAACAAATAACATACGCTATATATATACTAGCTTTTAACCGACTTGCACATATTTTGGCGTAAGGAGTTTCGTAAGTTAAATTCTCCGGGTTTCAGGATTGTAATACCTGTAATTCTTAAATTTTTCATCGGTTTTCTTTTCCACGTTTTAGTAACACTACTATATTTATAAACTTGTGCGCCAATTAATTAGTCTATCTTGTAAAACAAACAATAAGTACACTGTACATATATACTTACATATTTGTCTTCAGGGCAAGAAATACTGCAACAGAGATCCCTCCTTGGCCGGGTGCTTAAACTTGGGAAATTAATATATATTCACAGTATATACATGTAATAATTTAAAAAAAAAACAAACTAAATGTAATTATATATTATGTATACTCACATGTAATTGGAGATTCACGTTACATTAATATTAGCTGTTTGTGTAATTTTTAGACATAAATTATGCGTAAAAATGTGATAAACATCACAATTACACCAGGATTAAAATTTGGACTGCGTTTGTTTCGGGTTCACTTTAACTGAAGATTACCTAGCGTGGAATTGGTGTTTTGCCCTTGCTGCTCCAGTTCCTAAGGTTTCATCTTCCATCTAATTCGCTGAAAAGACACAATGAGAACACCAGAATTGAAATTCAACTCTTCAAGCCTACAGTATCACATGGTAGTGGAAAACAATGAGCGGCATTTTTTTTTAGGAATCTAGGGAGAAACTACAAGTATACCATGAATGGTGTGCAAACTAGTGGCCCGCTTTGATGCGAGTGCCAGAAAGGCCCAAGCTTACACTGGAACCACCCATGTCTTATAATTAAAAGCATGCATGGTAGCCAGGTACACCATCCCCAGCTTTATCACCCTGTCTCTGGCTTGCTACCTGTATATAATCACTGTTCCACTTTAATTCCAACAGGCTTGTAGCCGCTCCTCCTTTTATAGAGGTAGATAGGGGCCTAGGCTCTGGGCTACCTGTAAAGTGCGAAAGAAATAGAACGAACGAAATCTACCGAAAGACAACGAAATCCACGAAACGAAACGAAACCACCCAGCCGAAACGAACAAAATCCACCGAAACGAAACGAAACCTATACCGAAACAAAATGAAACTACCGAAACAAACAAAAATTATACCGAAGCAAACATAAACAGACCATTGTTACAACCAAAACTAATTTTGATTATAATATCAATAAATGATAATTATGGACGAGCATCTAAGACCCCTATGGAAGATGCAACATACATGTATCTCATCAGCTTTTAAAATGAATTTATGTTGTAGAATTTAAGATAAAATTGCTTTACCGCGCGTGAACAAATTGCTAAAAATTTGATTTTATTCCAGTTATAAAATAAATAATCTTTATTTTTAAAGTCGGACCATAAATCAACAAAAACATACGCTAATAATACCTACTAGCTTTTAACCGACTTGCACATATTTGGCGTAAGGAGTTTCGTAAAGTTTAAATTCTCTCCGGGTTTCAGGTTGTAATACCTGTAATTCTTAAATTTTTCATCGGTTTTCTTTTCCACGTTTTAGTAACACTACTAATATTTATAAACTTGTGCGCCAATTAATTATCCTATCTTTGTAAAACAAACAATAAGTAACACTGTACATATATACTTTACATATTGTGTCTTCAGGGAAGAAATACTGAAACCTCCCGTTGTACTCGTGTTATCCCTACGTTCGACCCGTAACAACCCAAAACCCCTCCCATCTGAAATTTCTGAAACTCATTGCCCTCGTTCTCCGTTATGGATCTAAGTTACTTAAGATTTTTACCTTGTGCTTTGCCCCCCCCCCCCTGTTTTATGATTTGCACGTGTTTCTTTATTTCTACTTTTCCAGACACCGCTTCTTCCTAATTATTTTGTTTTGATTTATTATGGAATTTTGGCACATATCATTATTTAGCACTATACAAACATAAAACAGATGAACAAATTGATACTTGAAATTGAAAATAAAATAACATAATAAAGAGTGGCAATATTAATTGCACGACTAGATTGTTACTAAAGATTAAATGTTTGATTGTAAATAATGGACCGTATCAGTCAACCCTAATCGATTCATCTACATGTACGACTGCTCGTCCATAATTATACATTATACTGA
>CAJDSM010000754.1:3309-15720 GCA_903981925.1 Ostrea lurida | reverse complement strand
ACCGATTCGCTTTACTCTTCATCTCCCCTTGGCACGAATTTTAGTCGAGTTTCTAAGCCTTCCCAAAATTTATCGCGCTTTGACTTCCCAAGGCACTCCAATCAATAATTGCGCCATCATACCTGTTCAGTTGTGTGAGTGAAAAAGGTCTAGGTCCTTGTTGTCGCTTTGCCACTGTATTTTGCCTAGAAAAACAAAGACACCTTACAATTTTTGTGGGAAAGTTTCGGAGTTTGACCAGTTACTAGAGATAATCATTATCGTTGTGCACCAAATGAGTACCAGGAGGGCGTATATCTGTGATGTGTGGAAAATAAACGTAAAAAGACACAAACTCGGAAAAGATTGCAGATAACATTAAACCAAAGTAGTATTTAGAATCGTTAAATCAGAAACGGCAAGTTTTTTAATACGCAATACGCCGTGAAAACATTAAAGGTGAATAAGCACCGCAACAAGTAGACACCTAATAAAAACAAACCCATACAATGTTCACTCGGAGTGTTTCGTCAAGACGATAACTCACATTGTCCGTTAGATGGCAATTTAGTGGCCTAAATCTGCCAAGGGGGAGATGAGGAGTAACAAAGATGTGCTTTCCAGTACTATGGAATTCTCGGTCATGCGTGGATGCTGAAACGGTTATCGAATGTAGATTGAATACAGTAACTTGACAGTAGATTTAGATGCACCCTTCATTTGGAATTTATCTTAAGCCCTGTTGCATGTCTGCCCAACCTTTAGCTCCTAGGAGTAAATTTGCCGCAGTGGTGTGTTATAAATTTACTCCCCTGTGTAAAAGCCAAAAATTCTGCTATGCGTTGCACGTGGATAAAAAGAGACCATATTTAATTTTGCTAATTTGCACAGCATTCGGAACAAGAATTCATGATGGATCTAAACAACTAGCTTTCGTAGACAATTTAACTGCCATTTTATGAGAAATCAGTACAAATTAAGATTATGGTTTGCCGAAGAAGCTAAAAGCTGCAGTAGTTAGACCACAAGTTAAGAGTATGTTGGACAGAGAGATGAATAAAAAAGTTTTTAAGATCAAGCAATGGATATAAAAATCAAATAGGAAAGAATGTTTACATATATATGCAAGCAGATAATGTTCACGGTGTGACAAAGGCTGGGGATGCAAAAGTTATCAATACTCATAGTGCCGGAGGAGACCAAGGAGGTGTTAACTAGTAATAGAATATTTACTATGCCGCTTCAATGTGTTCACATGCATAGCATGTAAACTTTTACACACATATGTAAATTTACTATTTAGCACTACCATCTCAGCAGTCAGTGCAAAATTTGCTCCACATGCAAATTATACTACGTGTGCAAACGCACGTTCACGTCCATATTCGCACACACCCTAAGTAGTAAATACATACCTAATTGATTTTACTCAATATGTAAATCTTGCCACAATGAAGTGGCCTATAAAGCGAATCGACTGCTATTAAGTGTAAATAGGATAGACCACTTCCGGCTTTAGCCGGGATGATACTCGATCCTCAAGACTATAAACTTGAGAATAAGACTTAATTAAGTCTAATTTTCATACTTACATTGTTTATTATCTAAGATTTATTAGCAACCATGGTTATTAAAACCACTTGCAGTAAAAATAATAATCTGTATACCAAAACAAAATGATAATTTTTTGTCTATGAAAATATTTTCAGGAAGTTAGCTGGATTTGAAATTTGGACTTTTTTTTTCTCAGATATGGTTCTTCAGTCCCAGATCTCGAAACCAAATCTCTCTCTCCCTCTCTCTCTCTCTCTCTTCTCTCTCTCTCTCTCTCTCTCTCTCTTCTTCTCTCTCTCTCTCTCTCTCTCTCTCTCTCTCCCTCCTCTCTCTCTCTCTCTCTCTTCTCTCTCTCTCTCTCTCTCTCTTCTCTTCTCTCTCCTCTCTCTCTCTCTCTCCTCTCTTCATATCCTTAAAGTTTCATATGTACTCAGTAAAAGGATCATATAGTATGAGTTGTTTTTTCAGTTGTAAGTTTACCATTGGCAATTGTGCAGCACGCCTGGACTTCAACAACTTACATTAGCCGATTGTCGCAACCACCTCTAGCGGCCACGGAGCAGCCAGTAACATATCAATTAATTTTGAAAAACATTTATTTCTACCTTATTCTAGATGTATGATATAAAAAAACATATGACATGATTTTTAGGAATTTATTACTTTAATGGCGTACTGGCGCGTGTGAGTAAATGAGCAATTTGGAGGGCTACCCGATGCATAGGGCCGCCTCGCCAATTTCAAAACAAAAGTGACGGCCATCAAGATGGCTTATGTGCAATGGGTTAGTCGCAATGCACAAGCGTCACGAAAAATAACAAATTCACAATATGTGACGGCTCATCATAGGGCTTAATGCGCATTAGCACACGCGTCAGAAAATTAACAAACACAATATATGACGGCCCATCAAGAGCCTTAATGTGCATTAGCGACCAGCGTCACGCAATCTCAATTTCACAAAAACGTTGACGGCCCATCAAGAGGCTTCTTGTGCAATGGTGATCGCACAAGCACCAAGGCGTCACGAAAACAAATTTCAAAGCAACTAAGTTAGACAAGATAATCATATAAATGTCAAAGTCAACCAAATGGTTCATACATAATATAACAAGGAGAGACTGGTGGCTCCATTTACCAGGATTCATGGTCAAGTTAGTCCAACTGACATACGAATTGACGAAAGATCTCATAGACAAGTTGGAATATACACCCGAATTTGTTCCAGATGGATGACACTCTCTCCATTGGAGTAGGTAGGCTGTGACGAAACCACGCCCACTTGCAAGGGCAGAACATGGCTCTGCAACCGCCACCAATGGGAGTGCCCACATGGTGACGGCGGCAGCACCCCAACCCCAATGGTCACCGCTGGCCAGTTAAAGCCGTTTTCCCTAGAATTGACTGGATAAACCAGTCGCATTGTAAACTGTGCAGTTAGACCTAGCTAAAAATCCTAATCAAGCAGAAATAAAAATAAGGACAGGTCGTGTATTGTACCTAAATGAGGATGTTGATGGAACAGCCCCACCCATGCACTGAAGAGTAGAAATTAGAATTTCGTAACAGCACTTTCTTGAGTTTCATCACAGTGGCATCCAAATGGATAACTAAGTTATAAGAGTGTTAGTGGGGGGGCAAGGTCCTGCAGTTTCATACCACTAGAGCCTGGCCACAATGGAGAAAATGTTGAGTTGAGGTCTGCGAGCCCCAAGTTCAGTTTTTAATTTACACAATTGCGCTCTTCGATAACTGAAAATGCCACCTTTCAAACACTAGCATCAAAACCCCAAGATGTGACATTAGGTCCCAATGGTGAAGGTAATTGCAAATAATAATATCTAGAATAAGCTAGAGGTTGGTAACGCTTAATTAGGCTGCACCCAATAGGTTCTCGGTGGTCATGTTACATGACCGACCGACCACGTTCAATTAACAGACTGAAAGCCTAAGCCACGCAAAAGGGTCGGAAGATAGGGCAACGGCACGTAAGAAAAAAAGAGAATCTGATGGGTTACATGAAACAATAGAGGAAAATTGAAGGCGCAGGGTTATGTTTATCATAACTCTACAAATATGCATCATGGCGTCTCTTGCTGTAACATATTAATGAATATGTGATATATGTGCTACCAAACAGGAAACATGAAAAATTACGTTATATCAAAAAAATAATGTTGCTCGGAATATTCTATTCAGCTTTCGTGTCAATTCGGGTTGGTGTTTCGTCATGTAACATTTGACCTTGACCTAATTTTTAGATAGCGCTCTTGGCAGATTGGCATTAAAAATGTAATCGCTTTAACGAATGTTAGTTTCTGAAGATTTTCAACGCTCCTAATAAATTACAATACAAAAGTCTATTATAAAGAAAATCACCCAGAAAATCCGTAATCATTACGATCTGTAGAAATATTGGAATAGGACATCATGTGATTTCCAGACCGGCATATTCAGATTAGTCATTTTAAGCGAGAGGTTCCTCGTTAAGGTTAGGTATTAGTCCATAATATTAATACGGCTCTGGTATCAGTGTGCAAATGGGATCTATAGTCCTACTTCTGGGCACAATGGGGGCATTGTTCTTAATGCAACCGTCGCACAGACAGCGACTGCGCGACTATGTAGACCAAAGGGCCCTAAACTGGTATCCTGATACACTAAGTCAAGAGATTTCATCGAATCCATGTTCTTAGTAAGCCGAATTTCTCTCCAAGACTCAGTGCCACTGTGAGGGCCAAGAATGCGCAGACTCCTTAGTTTGTGGAGGTCATCACTGAAAAATCGGACTTGTTGTATTCTGTTGTGAAAAAATAAAACGCCATGTTAGCTCATGCAAGCCAAGCAGCTAACTTTCACAAAATATGTAGCTTGTTGAGAATTAAAAAAACATTTGTCGATCTATTCAGAGGAATGCTATCAATGGACGGATGATATGGATTAATTAAACGTTGTTAGCTGGCCATTAAATAAACAGTTATAGAAGGTGTCACTCAGATAACAAACATTTATACAATGTTCCTCTCATAGCAAATGTCTTCTTGGAGCTCTAGTACATTGTAACCCTATACAAAACTTTAATTTATATCCATTGTTGCCAGAGTGCAAACAAATTTTTCATCGTTAAATTGAGAGTTTTTCTTCCTAAATTATATGTTGAATCAGTTTTGTTTCATGATGGCCTAAGGGGAACCAGATGAAGATGGAATGAACTGGAATACACATGAATAATTCATTTCCATTTTCGGAAAGGATTCGCCGTACATTAGTGAGATCTTATGAACGATACTTTAAAACGAAACTCCCACGTAATAATGTCACTACCAAAATTCTATTAGAACGAAATAATATCATTAGTTACATCTTCGCATACTTCTCTCTTTAGTGTAACTAGTATAATGTTAGACCAGCTGAATTGATATGATAATTATTGAGAATTGCAATTGCGCGTCTTAATAGTTTATAGCGTTTCAGTGTCTTCTTTAGATTCAATAAAATATATTCACAGTGACGCACCCAACTTTTACACATCAAATATCGACTCTGTTATGTTCATTGGCCTCCTGGGGATAGTACCTTGCCGACCCATTGAATGGAACCAAGACCTCGCTGGTCTACAAGAATGTGTTATAAACATCTGCTTTTACAACATCCTTTAGAAAACGTTTGACATGCTGTAAATATATGGCGTTCATCACAAAAGCGCAACAAGAATATTTTTTGATTCCATTCATTCATTTGGTGTTGTAGACCTCGGGCCTCATTACTGGAGCGTCAATTATTCACCAATTATTTTACTATGAACAGAATACACATTCTATCGAAATATGACTTGAGCAAAGGACAACCGTATTGATAACAAATTAATGTGGTTAGAAATATTCAAGAGGTTTTCTAAAATTCATTTTTCTTGAACATATAATTGCATGTTTTGAGTACTTTCTAAAATTTACATTGGACAACAAAACGTAGTGTCCCGCGAAGAGGGAACTGGTCAAAACCTTATAACCACCAGATGGTTTCTTGACGCAGAGCGATATGTCGGCCCAAAACCTTTCATTTTCTGACACTTTTGTTAATGCAAATATTTTCATTTGCCAAAATCAACATATGCTATACAGGTAAGTAGGCAAAGAGAGAAGCAAGGTATTGAGGAAACATTTAAAAAAAGATCCAGAACAGCCACTCTCAACAAAAGGCGTGTAAATTGGATTGGACTATTTTCTTTACTTTGGATATTTTAATCAAAAAGGTTCTACCACCCCATTGCGCTATCGGTTGACATTTTGGATACACACTGGATATTTCGGAGACCTCTTTGGAAGTATACTCAAACATAAATCTAAAACTTTTACAATCCGAGTTGCTTTTGGTTTGCCTTGCTGGTGAATTGTCAGCTTGTCTTCGAATATGCAAGGTTTTCATCTAGAGTGTTTTTTGATTCGCAACTCTGCCGCATAATTCACTCGTCTATTACATCGATTTGTAATTGTGCAAGTGTGCTGACACTAATTTCATAAGGTGTCTTATAAGCTCATACTTATGTAAGATATTTAGTGGTAATTAATAGGAAAATTAGAATCGGCTGTTTCCACAAATATCAAAAAATTAATTTTCAATGAACATCAAAGTCTCAAATGCCTCTCTACAGAGGATTGATTTGGATATCACGACTTATTTCCAAACCGTAATTCATTAAGATATTGTGTTTGTATTATGCTTAATAATATTAGGCTATACGTCAGACTGCACAGGACAATTAGACCTTGCCTTTTTATGAGTCAATGGCAATATAAGTTCATTAACCACATACAATTTGTATGAATCGTATATTTTCGACAATTGGTTAAACGCTGGAAAGTTCCTGCTCTTTCCATTACGAAGTCTGGGGCTGGCGACCATTAGATTATGATAGTATGTTCGGCACCCAAGTATGCATTGATCTTGTGATCTTTTCATTCTCGTCCACTTATTGGTTTTCTACAAACAAGATCTGATATACCATTTTTACTGCGAACTGGCGGTTTTCAAAGGATTAAAATCATCCTTAATTCTTCATCAATAAGCTTTCATGTAGACATGTATCTTTAATTATTTTTTATCAAAGCGTAACTGTTATTTTCAAAACACGACAACCGACCTCAAATAAAAAAATGAATTATCTGACATCGAATAAATTAATTCACGATATTTTATTTCATTGTCAGCAAGCATTATTATGTTATTTGTGCGTTCTCTATTTTAATTTACAATTATTTTTAAATTCTTATAGGACATTACTACATGTTACGGGATGGTGGTCCTGGACCTATATGTAAAGGTATTCTATGGCGCTTAATGGAATATGTCACCATTATGTACAGATTGATACATCTTTATTTTTCAAATGAGTGTGTGAAAAAGGAGAAATGAAAAGCATTAAAAGTTTATTCTGTATTCAGTATTGCATAAATTTTTGCTATTAGCATGTAGAGGTTTGTTGCCCAAGAGGCCACATAGGAATGTCTCAGCTCCGGTTCAAAGATGGGTTTCTAAATCAATGGTGAGATGGAGATTTATACCTTCGGCTTTTTTGTGCTGTTTTTTTTTTTTTTTTTTTTTTTTTTTTATAAAAAGTGCAGAAGCGTGAAGTGAGCAGTTTGAAGGCTTAATGTTTGCGAAACATTATTATCAATTATCAGAGTGTCTATTACAGCTCTCTCTGTGGTCTTTGTTCTATTTTTAACAACTACTTATAGCGGGATACAGTGACATTTGTATTTACTATCTTTGCATTAAGCATTTCATTTATATGTAAAACTCATAGCAACATGTACATACATGTAACCTCTTTCTTCAGGAAATCTAAAGGAAGTCTACCAATTCCACAATACATGTAAATATCTTGAATGAATGTGCATGCATATAATTTTTTCTGATCACGTTCCCTTAGAATGTCGTTGTCCATTGGCGGATCGACAGAAGGTTAGCCGGTAGGATGTCCGTGAGGGGGTGAGGATCTCTTACCATTCGCCCAATTTTGGTGCATTTAAAAAAGGAAAAAATATATACGCACGCCTCTGAGGTGAGAACCTCTTCGTTTTTCTTCCTTATTAGTTGTGTGTCCCCATTGGTTTAAGACATTACGATATTTTATCGAGAGGTAGTCATAGGAATAGAGGATGAGAGGTGTATGAGATATTTCTAGGCTCTTTTGCGCTAAATCCGTGTGAATAGTTTTATATTCCAACAGTTTCTCTATAATATATATAACTGCGAAGTTGTTAATTGTATTATTAAGTTGATAAGGGCAATTCTTCACTCTGATGGATTCTTGAGTTGACTCATGAGTATAAATGAAATACAACTAAGAAACTCGTACTGGCTTGCTCTGACTTATAGTTAAACTGAATACAGCATTTAAGCGGGTATAAAAACATCTGTGGATCTGAGATTACAGCCGCTAAAATGACATTTTCTATGAATACAATAGGGGGTAAGAGCCTTACAATTGTAATTACACGATTTCAAGTATTCATCTTTTACATTTGGAATGAACTGCGTCAAATAATTTTACACGAAAAAATTCGGTACAATCGAGCTCGGCAGATATGTATTTTTTCGGAAACAAGAGAGTTGAACGTGAACTTGCCGCCTCATATTTTCTAAAGAGTGAATTACATATTCTAATTTGTCCTGAGCTTTTTCGCAATTTATCTTTGGGTTTAATCTCTGGGATCTGAAATTTTTCCACATTCTTTAATGGAGAGTTGTGTATTGGAGAATAGAAAGTCAGCAGTCAGTGTCATACCACAAGTCTAGTTCTATATTCGTGCTGGTGCCAGCGACGTCAAATATTGACCGTTGCCCTAATATTTTTGTGACTTTTAACTCGTTAGTGAGGGTATCTTCCATTCCCAAAATTAACAATTATCAATCTCATAAAGTTGGGGGATTCAAACACAGCAAACACTTAGTGGCTCGGGCGCTTACTCTCTTTTTGTTGATTTACCTGATTTTTCATCGCAGACAGGGTGGTGGTTTGGGTGTTACGCGACTCATACTAATTGAACCTGCTCTGGAGTAGTATCAAAATTGACATGCTGTATAGAGTGTGGAACGAAGAAAGGTGTAGACTGTCCTGAGAGAGGAAGTCAGATCCCTGCTGGAGGTTCGACTGCGGCCGAGAGAGGAGAGAAGATCAGGGTTGGTGGGCGACATCGATGCCTGTCTATGTGAGGGATAGAGTTCTGGTGTGCGGATCAAGTCCCCATTTGGCACGGAAGCTGGATTCTTCTGGACTGGAAGAACCGTGAAAATGAGTGACCGCAATTATGGAGAATTTGGGTGAAGTGCGGACATCGAGGACTGGAATGGCCTGTCACTGCCCGTACAGGGCAAGTGCTGCGGCACAGCATCTCCCTGAGCAACCTTGGTGAGAGTGCCCGCTGGAGTGTGTGACAGAGAGAGAGATTCGTGATGTCGGACACCGATGAGCGAGGAATCCGAGAAGCAGATTGAGAGAAGAGAGAGAGTAGATGTAGTGAAAATATACTTCAGGATATTCATAACAGTTATATCTACTAAGGAAATTCGAGTGTATATAGAACGATTTTTGAATCATTTTCCAAAGAGATTAGGGATGGAATTGGTAATACGTAACAACTTTCTGATATTGGATATTATATAATTCAAGTTGTGTTATTTTGTAACAGACAATAGTCAAGCATTTTTCTGAAGAAGCACAAGTTCTGAGATGAGAAAATGTGAATTGTATAACCTCACATCATAAATTTTCTTAGGTTTCGAAGAAATCAAAAATCCACATTTGCCTGGATTTCTCGGGAATTTAAATCCGCAATCTTTGACGACGCACAATGGGAAAAAGGTATGTTATATTTTCCAAAATTTAAAAGTAATTACGTAGAAGGATTCAAGAATAATTCATAGAACATTTCACGTTCAACGATTAACTTGATAATACAAGATATTATTATATAGATAATATTAATTCAAATGGATGCTGCTTTCCAGGACTATGGAATTCTCGTCATGCGTCTGATGCTAAACGGTTATTCAGAATGTAGATGGAATACAGTAACTTGACGTAGATTTTAGATGCACCCTTCATTGGAAATTTATCTTAAGCCCTGTTCATGTGCCCAACCTTTTGCCATAAGGTGCTCTCAAGCATATATTGACGGGCTACAGCTTTGAGTTAACATTAAATGCATGGTGGTGTAAATTTTAACATCCCTGTGTAGAAAAGCAACATTTGTACTATGCGTTCACGTGGAAAAAGTAACCATATGTGTAGATTTTGCTATTTGCAACTAATTTTCGGAAAATTCATGATGGATCTATAACAACACTACGTCTTCGTAGACAAATTTAATGCCATTTTATTTGTAGACCAAATTAAACTGTATTGGTTTGCACGAGAGTAAAGGTGCAGTAGACCAAGATATGTTAAAGAGTAATGTTAGGACAGACATTGCGAAAAAAGAAGTTTCGTTAATGTATACAATGGATAAAAAATTCAAAAATTGAGAAAAAATGATTGGTACATACTATATATGCCAACAGTATTATATTGTTCACTTGTGCACAAGGGAAGAATCAAAATGGTTAATACACATATACCAATGTGGCGAGGAGAACCAAGAGGTGTGTATATGTAATATGAAATTTACTATGCGCGTTCAAATGTGTCACATTGCATAGCATGTAAATTTTTTACGACACATATGTAACAATTCACTTTAAATGCACTACCTCTCCAGTCAGTGGCAAAATTTGCTCCACATGCAAATTTACTTACGTGTGCAAACGCGCGTTCACGTGCCATATATTTAATTGCACACCTAATAAATTTTTACCATACTTATGGTATGTTTTTAATCACATAGTAGGGTACGAATCTTGCTCACATGAACGAGGCTTTAAATGAAAGCGAATCACTGCCACTAGTTTTACGGAAATGGGATTAAAACCACTTCGGCTCTAGCCGGGAATATGAACTCCGAGCTCAAAGTACACGTAGTAAACGTGAGAATAGACTTAATTAATAGTCTACAATTATATCATTACTTACATTGTTTTATAAGGTGCTAAAGATCGCGCTATAACCTATACTTTTAAATTTCAAAAAAACACCACTAAGCAGTTTTAAAACAATTAAATTGCTGTCGCATTACAAACAAAATAACTGCATTAATTTTTGTATAGTGTGATGAAAATTATTTTCAGAAGATTAGCTGGAACTTTTAGACTTATGGCTTTTTTTCTTTCTCATATTGCATAATTATCCCTTCTATGACCAGGTCCCTCAGTATCTTCTGGAGAGCACAAAATCCTGTGCAATGCTCTCGGTACCAATCTCTTCCTCTCCGGGTCGTCTCTCGTCTCCCATCTTCACACGTCTTCGCTCCTCTTTACTCTCTCTCGTCTCGTCTCACCTCTCTCTCTTCCTCACAATCTACTCTACTCCTATCTCATCTAGATAAGCCTAAAGTTTTCAATAGTGTAACCATATCGCAGTAATCAAAGAATCTTTGTTGTTCCTTTTCAAGTTGTTTAAGGGTTTACATTGGCATAATGTGGCTCCCAGCAAACAGCCCTGGACTTCAACAACACTACACTAACGCAATTGTCGCAACCACCCTTAGCCGGTACGAGGCAAGACCCAGTAACAACTGTCATCATTAGATTCACGATTGAGATAGACTCTTATCTTTATCCTGAGTTTAATTTCACAAACAAGTCATCTGTGAGAATGAAGATACCTAATAAAGTCAAAACATAAAGAGATATCATATCATTAAGGCATAGAATTCACTATGATTGAATGTCCGATTACGCGTGTAAAATGTGCGTTTTACTTTCTGGTCTGTGCGACGGTGAAAGTGTTAAGAGGATTTAATTTTGTTTAATTTTCTAACTGCCTGAAACAGACCATGTGAGTGACATCATTCTTTTGCTAATGTGCATGCCCATTCGGGCAATATTACAGATTTCATTCTTATTCTCCGATCTGATTGTTCTTCAGAGTCTCTTCCTTCGGTCTCGTCACTTCTACAAAGGTGTGATGTTTTATATTTAAGGGGGGTGTGTTAAATATGCCTCTTGTTCAAAGCCTTATGAAACATAGCAAAGCTTCAAACTGACAAGTATTTGGTTGAAGCACTAATATACTATCCGTTGGTAAAAGGGGGAAAATTACATTCGCGTAGTAGTGTGTATTTAATTTCGCTGATCTGTTGTTGCGCAGTTATACTTTTAATGATTTGGCGGGTAATGTTCTACACATGATTTGATATAAATCAACGAACCACCGCAAAGTGCTATTAAAATGTATTTCGGTGCCCGTGGGGGTAACGATTCATAATTCAGGCTCTATTTTTACTAACTACAAACGTTTCTGCGATAATTGAGAGACCCATCGCGTATTCAGTCACTAGGAATTTAAACATATTTTAACATTGGTTTTGTGGCGGGTACGATTCTAATTCAATATTATATACTATACTGGCTGAAACATTAAACCACATTCGCGTAATACCGATTAGAATAGACAAATCAGTGATAATGATTAGTGTTCCGCACACGAAAATTATTAAAGCCCTTTACAGTTATTTTCCTCATTTTTTCATAAATTCCTACTTCATTGATTAAATATCAATTTGGCCGACTTCCTTGTGTATAGACTACTGATACAAATAAATTATGCAAAGAAGCTATGGGATTTCTTTATGTGAATCGCTGTAGGAGTTTCCAGCCCCAACAAGCCATTGTAAAGAATGAACTTGTGGCTTTTACAGTTCTCTTTCTATAATAAATATTATGTTGCTCGAATCTTTTAACAGCTCTCTATCCGGGGTTCCAACAGTCATATGTTGG
>CAJDSM010000753.1:277-10350 GCA_903981925.1 Ostrea lurida | reverse complement strand
ACATTTGAGATTCACCACATTCACATCTCAAATTCTTCACATTCACATCTCAAATTCTCACATTCACATCTCAAATTTTCAAACATTCACATCTCAAATTCTCCACATTCACATCTCAAATTCTCACATTCACATCTCAAATTCTCACATTCACATCTCAAATTCTTGCATTCACATCTCAAATTCACCACATTCACATCTCAAATTTTCACATCTCAAATTCTCCACATTCACATCTCAAATTCACCACATTCACATCTCAATTCTTGCATTCACATCTCAATTCTCACATTCACATCTCAAATTCTCACATTCACATCTCAATTCCTCCACATTCACATCTCAAATTCACCACATTCACATCTCAAATTCTTGCATTCACATCTCAAATTCTCACATTCACATCTCAAATTCTCACATTCACATCTCAAATTCTCCACATTCACATCTCAAATTCTCCACATTCAACATCTCAATTCTCCACTTCACATCTCATATTCTCACATTCACATCTCAAATTCACCACATTCACATTTGAAAGATTCACCACATTCACATTTGAGATTCACCACATTCACATCTAAATTCACACCTTCACATCTCATATTCTCCACATTCGTATCTCAAATTCACAAGGTGTACAGTCAACTCAAACTTTTGAGTGGCAAAAATTAAACAAACCTGGGGTTGTCATGACAACTAACGAACTCAAACAAACCTGGGGTTGTCATGACAACTAATGAACTCAAACAAACCTGGGGTTGACATGACAACTAATGAACTCAAACAAACCTGGGGTTGACATGACAAAAATGTGGTGAATCTCAAATGTGAGTGAGATGTGACAGTAGATGAGGTGGATTAGGGGTTTGACTGCCTGCAGTGACTTTGAGATGTGCCTTCACTCAGCAATTTGTTGGTCAAAATTATTGATATAGTGAAAAATGACCATTGTAATTGTTTTACAGGAATCAAAGGAACACATGCCTTCTCTAACAATACGTTTGCTATGGAGAAAACTTTAGGAATTGAAGCAGCACGTACAACAATTATGAATGAAGTCAATTACACAATGTCCAGTCACGGCATGAGTATCGACATACGTCACGTGATGTTGCTGGCCGACCTGATGACATTCAAGGTCAAAATTGTTATTTCAAAATAGCAGAGGTTACGAAATGATCTGAAATAAAATGAAATGGATGCCATGGTACCAGAAGTGTTTAAATCAGTAGTAATTGGCAATATAGGCTAAAGATCCACATGTAGATTTCAGACGTAGATTTAACTAAAGTACACACATGTAGTCTAATATCGAGAGCTTGCTATAAATTACTTTTAGATTTTTGAAAATATGGATCCTTTAATGTTTGCAGTATTTGTTGTGTTGCAGAGTTTACTTTTTAGTTTTGTCATGTTAAAACAACAACCAAAAGTCTTCCGTTTCTCTACAGGGTGAAGTTCTGGGAATCACGCGCTTTGGGCTGGCGAAAATGAAGGAGAGTGTTCTCATGTTGGCATCAGTAAGTAATCCTCTGGTTGATGTACTGCTTCAAGGGGGTTAGACTTTTGTGTTTTTTGTTAAAAATTTGTGGTGGTGGATCCAGGACTTTAGATTATAGTCAAATTTTAAAATACCCTTGTGAAAATGCTGCATGGCTAAATTTAGGAAGTATGATAATATTTGAAATTTTTTTTTTATATTTAAATGTCTTATCTTTTCAGTTTGAGAAAACCGCTGATCATTTGTTTGAAGCTGCATATCATGGACAAAGGGACACTATAAATGGTCAGGCATTACATTAATGTCATGAACGTTTTAAAATGTTTGGCTGTTTGTTGTCAGAAATAAACATCTGATTTACATTTTGTTTACAGGAGTTAGCGAGTGCATCATCATGGGAATCCCTATGCAGATTGGAACAGGGCTCTTCAAACTTCTCCACAAATATCCTTTTTGTTTATAGTTTACTTGAAAGTTTCATCGGAAACCCACGGCCAGTCTCGCATACGCTTACAGTAAGTGTATGCGAGACTGGCCGTGGGTTTCCGACGATGAGATCGAGACACTAAGTTTAGAAAGTTACCACTGCATTCTTTGGATTGTCACATACATAAAGTTTGTCTGTTGTCTTTCCGTACATCATTATTATACATGTATGTTGTGTTTTTGTGTTAAGGTCATTTAATGTAAAACCACAATCACTAATGCACTTAATTGTGTACTGTTGCCCTATGGTCATTTTTTCTTGCACCAGTTTTTAACTATTGTCACATGAGGAAGTATTACATTGTCACATGAGGAAGTATTACAATACTTATATCAAATTTCATCCCTTTACACTTTATAATTACATTGCACAAATAGAATTGAAAGCCATTCCATCCCATTCATTGGGAAGAATGTTGATTTGTGGAGAGAGGATAAAGTTTTTATGTAAAAGTTGTTTACTCTACACCGACATAATTTAATGGCTAACTTCCTTTTGAAACATACTAGATGAAAATATCAATATCAGGGTTACTTGTCAATTAAAATTCACCCATTCAGGTCTCCTTGTTCAATTCATTTCAAAGGAGTAGGCCCACGAAGGGTGGAAATCTGCCCTGTAAAATGGTAAAAATTAAAGTGAAATTTCAACAAAATTATTTTCTGCAAAAATGATAGCTCATGTACGATAGCTTATCAGGGTGGTAAAATTTTTGGAGTTTACATTACTGTATCTAAGATTTAATGCCCCCAACATCATGAAATGCAAGAATTTGCTTAAAATCACCACATTTTTGTGATTAAAACAAAAATTTTGTTATAGAGCACAGACTTGGACCAATTTTATTTTTTGTCAATTTAAATATGATGCCAGGAAGGTTCGAATTTTTATAACATCTTCTTGGTCCAAGCCTGTGCTCTATAACGAATTTTCGTTTTCATCACAAAAATGTGGTGATTTTAAGCAAATTTTTGCATTTTATGATTTCATGATGTTTGGGGCATTAAATCTTAGATACACCGATGTAAAACTCCAAAAATTTTACCACCTTGATAAACTATCATACATGGTCTATCATTTTTGCAGAAAATAATTTCTTTGAAATTTCAATTTAATTTTCGCATTTTTACAGGGCAGATTTTTAGCTCAGTAGTTAGCACATTGACTACTGAACTGTAGATTGTTGGCTTGATTCCAGCAGGATTTAAGATTTTCAAATCAATTTCTACTAAAATTGCATTTTTTGACAAAATTTGACAGTTTTTTTTAAAATTTCAAAATATTGATCAACATATCCTCTACTTTTCATCCACATCGAATTTCTCTGCTGTGGCATTCCACCTTAAAGAACAGTATGGTCCACAAGCCATTATATTGTACAATGTATACATTGTATAAAATAAAGTGGTAAGAATTTTCAGTGATAGTAAATGACATGAGTGTTTCAGTCCCTTCTTTCAAGCATTTTTCTCCATGTATGGTATTATTGATTTGCATAGAAGATTCAACAACAGGAATAACATTATTTTTACTAAATATGGACATGTAATTAAATTGGGGGTTCAAGTTGTTTACACAAATCATCTATAAATAGATCCGGGTTTTCCTTAATCCAATCAACAGCGGAGAAGATTGACCGAACCCCGGCACACAGAGGGCTGGTGTTTGATGCACCAGAGTTTCACCTTCCAGGAATGGATGTTTCCTAGCAGCAGCAGATGTGTATATCCATGGTCATTTGTTATTGTTAATAAAAGCTTACAAAAAACAAACAGCTCTGTTATGAGGTCAAATACTGGTCCTGTAATTCCAAAGCAAATCATTGACTCGTTCAAAATATAGATTTGTTGAGAAGAAGCTACTTTGTGAGCAAAAACCAAATTGAAAAAAATTAAATGTTTTAATGGAGCACTATAAGAATTGCTGCATTTTTATACCCCCCGCAACAAAGTTGGGGTGTGTGTGTGTTTAGTACCTGAACGGGTCTGTTCCTGTCTGTCCATCTGTAGACGCAATGGTTTCTGGCTTTAAAGTGTTACCCTTTCCACCTAGAGTAACTATATTGCACATATGGACTACCCATGGGGACAAGATTCCCTATCGATTTTGGGGTGAAAAGGTCAAAAGGCCAGCGCACTGGACTTGGAAGTAGCAAAATGGGTTTCTGGGCTCTAAAGTGTTATTTCTTTTCCACCAAGAGTCGCCATACATACATATGACTACTTATGGGACGAAATGTTTCCTATTGATTTTGGGTGAAAAGGTCAAAAGTCAAGCACACTGGACAATGAAGTAGGAAAATGGTTTCTGGCTCTGAAGTGTTATCCCTTTCCACCTAGAGTCTCATATCATACATATGGACTACTATGGACAAAGATTTCCCTATTGATTTGGGGTCCAAAGGTCGAGCGCACTGGACAATGAAAGTAGCAAAAATGGTTTCCGGGCTCTAAAGTGTTATCCTTTCCACCTATAGTCACCATAATCGCATATAGACTAGCCATGGGACGAAAGATTTGGTCAAAAGATCAAGACACACTGGACATCAAGTAGGCTTATATTGATTACCGTGCCTTACGAGATTATCTATGCAGTTAGATCTAACCGTATTCATATATATGGACTACTCATGGGACAAAGATTTTTCCTATTGAATATAGGGTCAAAAGGTCAAACGCACTGGACATGGAAGTATCAAAGTGGTTTTTGGGCTGTAGAGCATTATACTTTCAACATCGATTCACCATGTCATACAAATGAACTCCATGAGTCGAAGATGTTTCCTATTGAATTTGGGTTTAAAAGGTCAACGGTCAAGCTCTCTGGACATAAAGGTAGCAATATGATTTCAATTCTTGAACAGTTAACAATACCCTTCGGGAGATTGGGGTAAGCGGGGAGTATCCTTGAAGTGAGCATTGCTCACAGTACCTCTTGTTCTGTATGTAGTCGCCATCGTGTCTGCCCATCCGAGTTGATATCTCCTAAACCTTTCATCAGAAATTGATACAATTTACCACAAATTGTGTATCAAGGTTTTCAAGGTCACTCAGAATATATAAATGTCCCTTATTTCAACGAAGTTCCCATCTCCTATTAAAATCTTTCATCATGATTACAAATATTCCTTTGGGACAGAGTACTCTTGGATCAGTATTCCTTGGGACAGGTTACACTTGGATCAAGGTCATTTTCAAAGGTTAAGGTCATTCAAAGCATATACCATATATAAAGGAAAGTGCCTTATTTTAACAGTTTTGAACAAGTATTGATCACGTATCGCACAAATAAATAAAGCATATACCATATATAAAGGAAAGTGCCTTATTTTAACAGTTTTGAACAAGTATTGATCACGTATCGCACAAATAAATAAAGCATATACCATATATAAAGGAAAGTGCCTTATTTTAACAGTTTTGAACAAGTATTGATCACGTATCGCACAAATAAATAACAGGGAAATGGGTTTCGGGCAAAAATGACCCAAGGTCATTTGGAAATATCAAGGTTACTGAGAACATGTATCATATAATGAGAAAGTTCCTTATTTCAACAGTATTGATAATATATAACATAGATAAGTAAAAAGCAGTTCGCTTTCAGTCAAAGGTGACACAAGGTCATTTTGCAAAGGTCAAGGTCACATAGCATATATACTTGTATAAGAAAATGAACGTTCATCTCAACAATATTTCAATAGTTATTGAACCTCTCAAGGTCATTTTTTTTGGAATGTCAAGATCATTCAGAAGATATACCTCGTGTGAGGAAAAAGTTCCTTATTTCACCAGTTTTTGAACAGGTAGTGATCATATGTACCACAAACAAGGACTAGGCATATGACTAACGGGCAAAGGTTGCCCAAGGTCATTTTGTATAGACTGGAGTCACTCAAAATTTACCTCATATATATATATCAAAAACCCTTCATTTCAACAGCCATTGTTCATTTTGTAAGCCATTCGTCAAATAAGTATTTCATTGGTTAGATGTAGTTGGGGAAGCATCATCAGTTTTACTGATATATTTGTTTTTAAAGGTCAAAAGGGCTACATATTACAAGAACTCCACCAAAATCAGCACTTGTGTTTGTGCATTGAAATTGAGCACAAATTCTCAATATATACAGATGTATTGATTTTTCTTCTAGAAAACACCGTCGGAGCACTGGCTTGAACAAGTTATGTGATGGAATAAAATTATTGAGGTAAATTTGAGAAATCACCCTGATGCCATGTACTCCAACTGAATGTAAATATGCGAGACAAATGGCTCTCGAATCCTACTTTGGGCAGACTTTGTGCACGTTTCCAAGGTCAGATTCATTTCCCTATTATTCCCAGCAGTAAATAAGATTGATATTGTTGAATTGGTTGATTGTTTAACGTCTTGCATGAGAATATTTTACTCATAGGGAGACGTTACAATTGCCAGTGAAGGGCTGCATATGCTCAGTGCTTACAGCCTTTGAGCAGGGAGACATCTTTTATGTGCCACACCTGCTGTTACATGGGGCCTTGGTTTTTGCGGTCTCGTCCGAAGGACCGCCCCATTCAGTCGCCTCTTACGACAACCAAAGGGTACCGAGTACCCATTCTTACCCGGAGGATGCTCAAGATTTCGTCACCGATAACTTCTTTATCTGATTTAGATGCGCAATAAATGTGAAATTTTGTACTGCTTTACTGGATGTGTTTCCAGTGTTTACAAAAGTGAGATATCTCTCAGAGTTTACTGGAGTGTGACATCTCCAATGGTAAAAGGAGGGTGATGATAAGATGTGTGAGTTCTCTTTGATGTACAATGTCTCGTCATTCTACATGTGCTTGAACAACATTGATCACTCCAACAGTAGTGCAAAATAAAATAACAAAAATAACTCCAATCTTAAAATACATAGCTTTACTGTTAGTATACACTATATATATATACAGTCACTGTCTGAATTTTCAGTCACTGTTTGAGTTCAGACTGTCCTTCTCCATTGTCTTTCATCACCAGTCTTCCTACATCATTGCTTTACTGTTACTGTACACTATCTACAGTCACTGTCTGGATTAAGATGATTTTTCATCACCAGTCTTCCTCCATCATGTCCCACAGATAGTTGTAGATGAAGAATTTGGAGACCTGATTTCCATTCAGGGAGAACGGCTTGACATCATTTTTATTGCAAACATCTGATCTAGTTAAGGAACTTTTCACGGAGAACCTTTTTCTTTAAACGGATAGTATCTATCATTTAATGAAAAAAATCACTTCACAATATTTTGGAAGAAAAACTCTCTAAAACGATAATAATGTATTAATTATGAGTTATATAACACCGCTGCACTCTGAAATCAAAATAATTTCGATGTTTTAGTCCTTAGGTGAATTATTGTCTGGAAGACAAAAAATAAAACTTTCCCCCGCCCATATTCATATGATCTTTGTTGAACTTCATTTGGCAGCTTCAATAACGCATGCACATTTCACTGAAGTGATGGCAGAGGAAAGAAGAGGGAGAAAATGTGTGACAGTGTTAACCGATTCTGCTAGAAAACTTCAGTCTAATTACAATAAGATAGAATTGCACGTGTAGGAAAAACATTGTTAACAAATCATTCTAGTTACTGTAAAGGGAGAAATATTTGCGTGGGTTTTATTTTCACTATATTTGTGATTATATTAATGGTAGTTAGGATAAATCCATCGCAAAGCGTAATTTAAAGTATTTGTGGGTATGATTCTAGCTCGGTCTATTTCTCTGCGAAAATTAAACCATAGCGAAATACAAAAAAACAAAAATTGCAAAATTTTAGCCCCAAGAAATTAATGCCCTTTACAGTAAATTAGTCCTAGACTCCTAGCACAAATACAAGGTAATTTATGATAGAAATACCAAGCTTTACTGGCACCTTAAGAACAAGGTGGAAATAAAACGAAGACGACGACCAGCGGTCAATCTTACAAATTCCAAGATAATGCAAAGCATAGAGCAAGCTCCTGGTGGGATGAGCTAGGAGGAGTAAGCATCTCCTGTTGACAGGTCACACCCGCAGTGAGCAATATATTTGGATCAGGTTGATGGGTAAGTCAAGAATTTGAAGATCAGTATGTAAAGAATGGCCCGACAAAAAGGACCAAAAAAAAAAACACAAAAAAAAAAACAACAAAAAAAAAACAAAAAAAAACCAAAACCCAGACAGCCCTCAAGCTAATGAAACATTACAAATTAGGCCATTATAAGAACCCTTGTGTAGAATATATCCCATCAACTGAGAGACAGTTTACAGGCTGATTATATCTTACAGATATCAGAGTGTAACATACAGCCTACAGATATCAGTGTAGCATACAGCCTACAGATATTAGTGTAGCATACAGTCTACAGATATCATAGTGTAACATACAGCCTACTACAGATATCATGAGTGTAACAAATACGCCTACAGATATAGTGTAGCATACAGCCTACAGATATATAGTGCATCATACAGCCTACAGATATCATAGGTGAACAAACAGCCTAATACTAGATTCATAGTGTACATACAGCCTACAAGATACTCATAGTTGTATCATATAGCCTACAGATATTAGTGTGAACATACAGCCTACATATATCATAGTGTATCATACAGCCTACAGAGATTCATAGTGTAGCATACAAGCCTACAGATATCAGAGTGTAGCTACAGCTACACGCCCTACAGATATCATAGATGTAACATACAGCCTACAGATATCAGAGTTGTAACAAACAGCCTTACATATATCATGGTGTATCATTACAGTCTACAGATATCATAGTGTAGCATACAGCCTACAGATTTCATAGTAGCATAAGCCTACAAATATTAGTGTAACATACAGTCCTACATGATATCATAGTGTATCATACAGCCTACAGATATCTTACCAGAATGTAGAATACAGCTACAGATATCAGAGTGTAGATACAGCCTACAGATACCAGAGGTAGAATACAGCCTACAGATATCAGAGTGTAGCATACAGCCTACAGATATCAGAGTGTAACAAACAGCCTACAATATATCATAGTGTATCATACGCCTACAGATATCAGAGTGAACATACAGCCTACAGATATCATAGTGTGCATACAGCCTACAGTATCATAGTGTAGCATACAGCCTACAGATATCATAGTGTAACATAAGCCTACAGATTCATAGGTTAGCATACAGCCTACAGATTATCAGAGTGTAGCATACAGCCTACAGATCAGTTCATAGTGTAACATACCAGCCTACAGATCAAGAGTGTTAGCATACAGGCCTACAGATATCATAGTGTAGCCTACAGAGATATATGGTGTAGCATACAGCCTACAGATATCAGAGTGTAGCATACAGCGCACAGATATTAGTGTACACATACAGCAGTACAGATAGATCATAGTGTAGCATACAGCCTACAGATATTAGTGTACATACAGCCTACAGATATCATAGTAAATACAGCCTACAGATATCAGGTGTAACATACAGCCTACAGAATTAGTGTAGCATACAGCTACAGCAAATATCAGAGTGTAGCATTACAGCCTACATATACTCAGATGTAGCATGCAGCCTACAGATATCATAGTGTAGCATGCAGCCTACAGATATCATAGTGTAGCATGCAGCCTACAGATCATAGTGTAGCATACAGCCTAAAGGATACTCCTCTTGATTTCCTCTGGGTCACAGTCATACTGCCATCGTATTGAATCAACGTTGTTGTAGAGCTGTGCTTCATACTGCAATGAGTCACAGTTAAATGTAAGATTATAACCAATCCCGCTTGACAATTGTTATCTCATACGGAGACGTCGAAACAAATCTAGGCAACAACAACAAACAAAAACCCACCAGCATTATTGAATTGCCTGCTCTTGAAAGTGCATGCTTATTGGCATGTTTAATCTTGTCTTTGACAAGTACTGTTTGTTTAACTTCACATTTTCTAGCCTCAAAATTGAGTTAAAACTGATAGAAATGCATTGGAAATGTACCTGTTTTTTACCACGGTTCATTGGTACCAGCTTAACATTTGGAAAATGATGGGGTACCGTTCAGTTGTACCAGT
>CAJDSM010000750.1:1354-27367 GCA_903981925.1 Ostrea lurida | reverse complement strand
TGACAAGATCAGCAGCTCAGATCACAAAATAAAATGGCCGGGGGCATATAGTGTCACCTTGTTCCGTCATCCCGTCATTCTCTCTTTCCGTTATTCCGTCATCATTTGGTTTCTGTTCATTGTCTCTTCAAACGGTTGCTCACATTCAACTAAATTTGCTATATGGATATGTCACAGGGATATTGCAGGTCAAGTTTCGAATTTGGTCATGGTCCGATGATTTTTGGTAGAGTTAGCCCTCTTGAATTTAGAACAAAATCAAAAATTTTTTCTTTCCGTTCATTATCTCTGCAACGGTTGCACACATTCAACTAAAATTTGTGTATAGGATACTCACAGGAATATACAGGTCAAGTTTGAAGTTGGTTATGGTCCAATGATTTTTGACAGAGTTAGCCCTCTTGAACTTAGAAAATAATCAGAAATTTTTCGTTTCCGTTCATTATCCCTGAAACAGTTGCACACATTCAACTAAATCTTGGTATATGGATACCTCACAGGAATATGGAGGCCAAGTTAAAAGTTGGTTATGGTCCGATGATTTTTTACAGAGTTAGCCCTCTTGAACTTAGAAAACCCCCAGAAAGTTTCCGTTTCCGTTTATTATCTCTGCAACGGATGCACACATTCAACTCAAATTTGATATAGATACGCCACAGTTCATGCATTTGAAAAAATTTCAGTATTGACATATTGATGAAATGGCCATAATACAATAGAACTTAGATTCTGACAATTCTGTGCAATTCCATTTGAAAAAAAGTTGCTAAATCTCCTGTAACGGATCACTTTAAACAAAGATATAGGAAGAGCATTTAAAAAAGAAAATATTCTTAGTCAATATAACACTGTCTCTCTGCAATTTCAGAAATACGAATCAAATCATCGATGGGAACCGGCTAAACACCACAATATGGGAGAATTTGTATACCATGTGCAGCTGTGAGATCGGTAACGAGTGTCATTATTCATTTGTATATAATATTACTGTATCCTTAGCTCTGATTGGTCAATTTTAAGTTTGAGAATGCAAGTTATTTTTGTATAATCTGGCTTGAAATTGGGACACACCCACTAGTCAACTAGCAGCCGGAACTACTTTTTGGCAATTTCAACAAATAAATAGAAGAAGGGAAACATTTGAAGTTGTTTATTCATTCGTTATATTATAAAGAATGACTCTAATTTTTGGGCATATCATACGAGTATAATCTGGTTTGGAATTGGATTATAAAAAAGCGTAAACTGACCCAAACCAAGCTATACTGGTACATGTATAATGTGCCCAAAAATCAGACTCATTCCTTAAGTATAAAAGAACCCCACTTATTGTATGGAGAATGTATTCCTATTTATTATTGTCAAAATCCGTATGCAACATGGCTTTTAATTTACAAAATAGTAATAATATGCATGTGTTTGTCATCTGCATTTTGTAAGCATCACGTGCGTGGAACATCTAACGTGGGTTTTTTTTTCTGTCCATTGAATTTATAGCGAATCTTTTTGTTAATGCTTTTAAACTCAACATGTATAAGCAAAGCCTTATGAATAAGAGCTTAGTGGTTTTTTCCTAATAAATCTCTATTTTTAACCCCGATTTCGCGGAATTGTCGCATTATTCTTAGTACCCAACAAAGCAACGCATTACAATGTATCAGGATATCAATTCTCTTTTCTACCTGGTGGTGACACATACCGATGCATCTATTACTTGTTATAAACGTAACATCCCTTGTCTCACCTGTTTTAGCTATGCTTCTCTATAGATTATATTACATTTACTCCTATTATTCATGAATCGTTGAAGCAAAACGACTGTTAATTCTACAAGTTTTGATAACTTTCTAAATAGTCTGTACGCTCCCTAATTCGACGCAGTAGTGTTAGCCAAGTGGACAGAGTGCTCTTTTAAAGCCATAAGGTCTTGGGTTAGATATATAACTACGTCCAACATGAGACGTTGATCAATTCCTACAGACCTTTCACCTAGCACCGAGAGATAAGATGAGACCTGGAGCATTATGTGTACATCTAATGGCGTCTCTACATACACGAAACAATTATAAAATGGAACGTAAAACGTCAAGGCAATAAAAGAAATCTGTAGTTAATTTCGGACACAAGCATGCATAGAAGGAATACTGTTAACTGTCCTATATACGAAACTGTTACACAGATACACACGTGGTCGGATATTGTATTATAATATTATAGCCCAAATTATCGTAGTGTAATCAATATTAACACCCAAAGATAAAAAAAATATATTAAGGAGAAAGGTAGAAGTTTTTGCATAATTATGAGACTTTGTATTTCCCATATCTAAACACTTCATTATTTGGCCTTGCAATTACTCTGAACTGCAACGCAATTATGGAAATTGCATAGACGGATTGAGAATGGGCAGAGGCCCCGATACCCTCCCCTTTTCTTTACCAAACTTATTATTATGAATAGAGGTATATCTAAATAAACCCTTAAAATAACTTTGAAATCAGTAGAATCCAAGAGCTTCCGATGGCTGTGCTCCCTGGACCCCCACTTTGACTCAATCCAATATCTTTGGTCTATTGGTCCTCTCTTTTAAAGGACCGGACTCACTGGATCCGCCACTGCATTATGCATTGAATTAAGTATCATGACTAATGAAGATAATGTGGCAGAGGATTCATATTGGTGTTGCTAAAACACGGAACGCAAAATGGAAAATACTGTGTGCACTAACATGATGAGGAGATTTGCATTTTGAAAATTCTTATTACAAACAATGCCAAAGAGAACAGGAAAATCCTCAGAATTCACCGTTTCGTAAATTCCATGGTAGTTCATATTTATTATTTAGAAAACGATTGAAACTTAAGAGCCCTCTCTACACTGCACACTAAAGAGCTGGTAAATTTAAGCAATTAGAGTTATCTGCCCCTAAATCTAAATTGAATTATGCAGTAATATTGTGGGTATTACCAAATCCTGAAAGCATATGTGACATATTGGTAGGTAAAGATATTAAGTTAACGACGACAGACCCAATTCGAAATTCCGTGCTTCTGCGCAGAAAACCGCACAAATGCAACTTTCATAGGCATAAACAAAAAATCCCCACTCTTTTAAGTATTGAAAATCGACGGAAACATATTTAGATTATAATTCATCATGAATGTTATTAATAGTGGTGGCGTTGAACATGTCACTGGTCTTTGTATTCGACGTCACAATGCCGATTTGTGTGGGAAATCGATGTTGTCGTTCTATCCATAGAGTAGATAGTAGAGAACTTGTCACACGAAAGAGGCACATGTAATATGGCGAAAAAGTCGGATTATCTCATTTCTTTTTATACAGAGAATACACTGAGATATAGTAATGCGGTTTATTTATTGAATTTTAGTTATTCGTGTCCGAATAAACAAGTGCGCCATTTATACCTACTGTGTGCACTTTGTACATGCATATTTACATTCAATATATGTACGAAATGTTTTAGAAATCCTATTTTAGATTAATACATGTAAAATTGTCAAAGGAATAGAATTATTCGTTTTCTTTTAATGGGTTTTCTACAGAAAATGATATTGATGAAGACAGAAATACAAAGTACTGTTATATTTTCCAACTGACGACAAGTACATTTGCTTTGTCTTTTTTCAATACAAAATATGCACGCTTTTATTCTAGTATCTAAATTTTTCCTTTATCTAGAAAGTTTAAGAATTGTGAAAATAATAATAACAATGAAGTGTTAACATTGTAGGTGTACTACAAATTCATCGTATCAAGTCGCAATGTCATGTATTGAATTTAAGACAATTTATATACTACATATTTTGAAACCGCCCCTGAAATATTATACAATGATTCAATGGTTGTACATATGAAAAATGACATTCTCCAAATCTATATAGTTATAATAATGGAAAAAATATGACGCTAAAGGTAGAAAATACTTATTTATTATCTCGTTGGCAACATATCTCATTGAAAATGGTCAAAAAACGCCCTTTAAAACAGCCCCCTGAAAGATTTTGGCCGATGACCTACACTTTTTTCCTTATAATTTTTAAGCGTATTGTGTCCTTACTATCATTCTTCGTTTTGGATTAAAACTCTATTTTAGAATTTTTTTTATATCAACTTTTATATCGCACAATGGAGATTTCCTATTATTTTCTTTGCAATTACGCATTTTACATGCCTACTTTTGAAACGACCCCCACATGAAATAATGAATAATGACCATATGGTTTTTTTTTCGTTCATTTTAACTAATTAATACATAATTTAATCTATATTAAAATTTGAATAAAATCTCTATTTTAGAAACGAATTATATCCGTTGTCGTTAAGTGAACTCTTTATTTGCATGTTTTATTTTCATTCTAGTGAGCAATGATGATTTCATTTCATCAATACTTCATTATTGATGAACATTTTTCCTGGGGGTAATGACCCGTATCATATATCAATCAAAGTACGGAAAGTTCTGAACGAGATGACAAAAAAAAAAAAAAAAAAAATGCCAAAAAAGGTACTAATGGGATACTGTATGTACTGTATTCTATTCTGTTTCATTCCAGTTTGGCTCCAAACGTCTTAGAAACTCATTTTGAAATTTAACAGGGGAAAATCCTATATCAGATTACAATATAAAGATATAAAGTAGTCATTCCCCATACCCCGCGGGGAGTTGAGTTGTAAGAGTAGTGATATTTTTAAAAATTGGTAAAAATGAAAATCGTGGTAAATCGGTTGTACGACATTTTTGATGAACACTGACATAGCAATCTGACTTCGTCTACTCGCAAAAACTACTTAGATAAACTAAATATTAACACCTTAATGTGACTTAATTTTCTCAGTGTCATGAACATTTTTATTAGTGTATAGAGGGTCCTTGACCATTGTGAAAATTATGAAGCAAGTGTGTAGCATCATATTTTTCCAGTGTTGTTATTTTATGACCAATTTGGGATTGAATTATTTGGAAGTATACTGGTATACTGCATATTAGTGAGAAACAGTATTCAGTAGGGGGTGTGGAACAACCGGGGGGGGGGGGGGCACAAGATCAATGATAACTACAAGATTTTAAACAGAGTAAGAGGAATTGACAGAAATACCGCCATATTTAGTCGTCGTAACAATAAATCAGTTTCGATCACTTACCTGATCTCTTAATATTAACTCAGCGCACATCACTTTCATAGGTGTCCATTTCAGAACTATTTCACAGACAGACTCACTCCGGTTAACTTCTGCAACCTGTGTGTCGCAGTGTTATATATTCATTAGGGTGTGTATTTAAATACCATGGTTTTTGGAGCAGAACACTGGAGAGACGAACAGGCCTTCATTTTATAGCATCTAGTACAGTAGTATTCAGAGCGAACATTCTAACCCCGAATTTCTATACCGTAGCATCCTTCTGATAATGCGTTTTCAATTGCAGGTACACATTTTCCAATGCAGAAGTAAAAATAAAGATAAACAAGAGGCGCATGGGCCACATAGCTCAGCTGAGCACTTTGCGTCATAGAGAAAAGCAGAAGTTTGGGATTTACAATGTGCCACTATGCAAAGGTATGGACTAAAATTGATCTTTGTCATCTTCCAATACCAATATAAGGAACATTCATCAATAAAAAAAAATACGACAGATAAGCATGTATGATATATTGGGGTCAGGCATAGCCCCTGTGGTTCTTTATTTATTTTCTTGTTAAAATAAACAAGAAAACATATGGTTGGAGAGTGGGGATCTTATTAGTTTTCAAAATATTGGACCATTTTTTAAGTGTGTTGCCAGAGGTGTCAATAAATAATGTCTCAACACAAGGAACAAGGAAATATATAGTTTGAGGGTTGGGATATCAATAAGTTTCAAAATATTAGACCAGGGGCAATCCACACGTGTAAATGAACTTGTGTCAACACAAGAATCAAGAAAACATATGGTCCTCAATAGTTTACAAGATATTAGACCATCTTCCGTAAGAACAGTTTCGACCTTACCTTCATTTCCCTATTGTGGCCTCCAACTTGACCAGGTGGGGTGTATTCATTTAAACAAGCCTGAATGCTTCTATGTTAGTTTGACAAACTGAACACCAATTGTTCTCGAGAAGAATATTTTTTTAAAGATATTCTCCTATATAAACCTATGTAAAATTTTGGCCCCCCTATTATGACCCATCCTGACCCCAGGGGCCACCATTTGAAGAAACTTGAATCTTTACTATATAATGATGCTTCCATTTTTATTTGACAAAATCTGCACTTGCAGTTCTTGAGAAGATTTTTAAAAGATATTTCTACTATATGCCTATATCGAACTTTGGCCCCCTATTTTGGCCCCCATCTTACACCAACCCTGGGGGATGATCTGAACAAACTTGAACCTACTCCATATCAGGAAGCTTTCAGATAAATATCCACTCTTCTGGTGCAAAGGTTCTTGAGAGGAAGATGTTCCCTTTATAATTTTATTTGAAACTTTGACCCCTTATTGTGGCTCCAACGTTCCTCCGGGGTCATGATTTGAACAAAGTTGAATCTCCACTACATCAGGAAGCTTTCATATAAATTTCAGCTTTTTTTAAAGAAGATTCTTTACATTTGCATGTAAAACATTTATCCCCCTATTATGGTCCCATCGTATCCACGGGTGTCATGATTTGAACAAACTCAAATCTCCACTCTATCAGGTTGCTTTTAAAACATTTTCAGCTTTTCTGGCCCAGCGGTTATTTAGAAGAATATTTTTAAATGACACAGCCTTATTTGTGTATATTTGTGATTATATCCCCTTTGATGGGGGGGAGGGGTGTCCTTCATTTATACAAACTTGAATCCCTTTCACCCAAGGATGATTTGTATCAATTTGGGTTGAATTTGTCCCAGCGGTTCTGGAGAAGTCAAAAATGTGAAAAGTTAACAAACAGACGGACAGACGGATAGATAGACAGACAGACGGTTGACGGCCAAATGGCGATCAGAAAAAGCTTGCTTGAACATTCGGTTCTGGTGAGCTAAAATGATAGCAACAATATCAACGTGAAAATGAGGTTAACCTAGCATTAAACAAGAGGTACCTTGAGCAATGTTAACTAAATATACCCCCGCTTACCCCAATCTCCCGAAGAGTATTGTTAACTGTTGAAGAATTTAAAATGGAAATCATATTGCTACCTTAATTGCCCATTGAGCTTGACCTTTGACCTTTTGAAACCCAAATTCAACAGGAAACATATTTGACTCATGGGCAGTTCATTTGTATGATATGGTGATTCTAGGTTGAAAGTATAATGCTCTACATCCCAAAAATCACATTGGTTTTTCAATATCCAGTGCGTTTGACGTTTGACCTTTTGACCCTATATTCAATAGGGAAATCTTCGCCACATGAGTAGTCCATATACTTGATACGGTAACTCTAAGCCACACGGATATTCCGCTAGAGTACGGTAATCATTTTGCTACTTCGATGTCCAGTGCGCTTGACCTTTGACCTTTTGACGCTAAATTCGATAGGGAACATCTATCTTTGTCCCATGGATAGTCTATATGCAGGTTATGGTGAATCTAAGTGGAGATGATAACATTTTAGAGCCCTGAAACCATATAGCTACTTCCATTTCCAGTGTGATTGACCTTTAACATTTTGACCTTACATTCAATAGGGAATATCTCCGTCCCATAAGTAGCTAGTCCATATGTAAGATATGATGACTCTACGTGGAAAGGGTAACACTTTAGAGTCCAGAAACCATTTTGCTACTTCCATGTCCAGTGCGCTTGGCCTTTGAACCTTTGACCCCTAAATCGACAAGGAACACCTTCGTCCCATGGGTAATATGATTGTGCAATATGATTACTCTAGGTGGAAAGGATAACACTTTAGAGCCCTGAATCCATTGCATCTACAGATGGACGGACGAAAAGACGGGCAGACTAACGAACAACCCGATTCCAGTATACCTCTCCCCACAACTTCGTTGCAGGGGAGAGCAAATCATTTTACTCCTGCCATCTTCAGAGTCCCCCCCCCCTAGCTTAGGTTGTTACATGTTACAACGCTTAATCTACTATTTTGTTTGCAGAAATCACGGAATTATTATGACCTGTCATTATTTAAAAAAAAACTTCTTTCCCCCTTTATTCACAATATGGTTGACCATTGCGATCAGTACTTACTTTTTCAGTAAAATTTCAAATATGTAACCGAAGGTAAAGCTCCGACAGGGAATACGACAACGTATCAGTTTCATACATTGACGGCGACACGCACATCGCCCTGATTTAGATGTTCATCATATCTCTCATTTCAAATAGTTAGAAGTGCTCCATATTACATTTTTTATACTTACGTCGTCGTAGCAGAACGACTGCTGACAAGATAACTAAATGCGGTGTCAAATAGCGAATTTCCCGCCATGGTATGCTGATTTCATACAATGACCAGTTTCAAATATGTACTTGTTTGTACGACAAGAGAAAATACATATGATGGGATTTTGATTTCTGTGTCGCTTAGTTCAATGATTCATTTTTCCCAATAATTGTGATAAACATACATACATGTACATATCAGAATAACGTTCAACAAAGAATATTCAATTGAAGGGTGTAAGTTAGTCCTGGATAACTAAGCAATTAGATAACGATCTTAAATTCATCCGACAAATTCAGAATAATACTCACTAAAATAACGAATACATATATATTACAAAGATCAAACGGTTGCTTTTATACGGGACACTTACTGGATAGGCTGTATGATAAATTGAAAGAAAGTTGAACACTTGATTCACAGTTAAGAACCCTCTCTACATTGCACACAAAAGAGCTTGTAATTTTAAGCATACAAAAAGGCGAAGTTAACATTGTGTCAAACGTAATTTAGAGTTATCTGCCCTTCGATCTAAATTGAAATACACAGTAATGTTGAGGGTATTATCAAATTTGTAATCGGTTCAAGCATTTCTAACATGTCAGTAGGTAAAGATAAGTTAACTGAACTCTTTATTTACATGTTTTGTTTTCATTGAAGTGAGCAATGGTGATTTCTTTTCATCAATGTCTCATATCTTTGAAAATTTTTCCAGGGGATACATGGCCCGTACCATATATCAAGAACAACTTAGATAAACTTTTTTCTTTGCAATTTATTTAGGTTTTGCTTGCACAATATATATCCATTTACATAATAAAGTAGTATATTTATATTTCTAGCAATAACTGTGAAGAAGGTATTTAAAGTTGAGAGAGAGAGAGAGAGAGAGAGAGAGAGAGAGAGAGAGAGAGAGAGAGAGAGAGAGAGAGAGAGAGAGAGAGAGAGAGAGATTTATCTGGTCCACTGGTCAGTCTCAATTATTTTGTACAAATAAAGTGTTTTCTGTTAACCGTTAAAAGCAAGTCACATAGAGTCTGCCAGTATTCTAATATTCTGTATATTTACATTTATTGAGCAACACAGATTTTTCATTATAAATCTATCAATACTGTATTTCTTCACAATACTAAATTTAGTTTTGGATCACTTTTATACCTACTTGCATATATATAATATTTAACAATAAGTATTAGCAAATTTTGTATTTTGTGGAAAGACCTATTATTATATTTGCCAAATAGTATAGCTTGTCTATCACATATAATTGGTTTATCAAATTGATGAAATAAAAACAGTTTTCAATTGCACACCAGATGTCCTTTACTTCGAAACAATCTACAAACATGTGTTCAATAGTTTCTGTGTCAATTTTGCGAAATGTGCAAGCAAGGGGATTCTATTAATTTAAGTTGTTAGTGGGAATTATTCTATGAAGTATCTGAAATTGTAACCATCGAAATTTTGACTCTTTTGTTATCTTAAAAGGGAGCTCGAATTTTTTCCCATTCTACCTCATTGAACAGTTCACTATTTTTCATTTTTGATACAGAAGTGATTGGTAACCTTTTTATCTATTTAAACATTGTACAAATCTTTAAAACCCTTTTTGCTTTAAAGAATATAGAAATTGATTTAGAGATGAATGGTTTAATTTTCTTTTTAATTTATCTGATATTTACATGTCTAGTTCTTTGTGTGATAGCCTGTTTTAGACCCGCATATTCTACAATGTTTGTTTTTATACCTGAATCACAAAGTGCCTGGAAGCTTTTGAAGTTGCCATCAGAATCAAACAGATCAATTACATATCTCACACCAGCTCTGAAATAACTTTTATAGAAGATAGAACTGTTTTTCATTTTTATATTTGGATTATACCATATATCCTCAAAGATATCTAATTCTGTGTTAGATATTTCAGCGTTTATAATTTTGATCCAGCTGAAAACACCTCTTTCCAGAAATCGTTACTGATGGTTTAACATATTTTGAGGATGTAATCAGTCCCTCTTAACCATAAATTATTGATATAAAAGGCGAAGTTAAACACCGTGTCAAACGCAATCATAATCCAAAAAACATAAAAAATCGAGTGTAGCTCAACATGAACCCCCGACAAAAGCGATGGTAAGGATCAAGGTGCCATGGAGGAGTAAGCATCCTCTGCTGACCGGTCACACCCGCCGTGAGCATTAGTCGAAATAAAAGTAAACAGGATTAACCGTAGTCAAATCTAGTAGGTAAATGACACTCTACAAAAGGTATGAAAAAATCAGTCAACATATGACTTAGTGATAATTTGTAATCGTAAACAAGGTCATTATAGCGACCGTAGAATTTGCCAAATGATGACTTTAAAGGCCCATTTCGCGACCGTCGGTTATTAATAGGTAGGCGGAACCTAATCGAAACAGACGTTATCTACCTGGATTGACCAAGGGCTGCCCAGGTGTTAATTGCTATACACATAGAAAAACGTGTTAGAAGTTGGAAATCTACGTGTTCATCGTTTGGAACAAGATTCAATAAAAGCAAATCGTCAAGTCATGATTTATTATCTAGTAACATTATTACTGATTACATTGATTTTATTTACGATGATTTTGAGGACGTTATAGCCATCGAAAGATTATGAATTTTGCAAAGTATTTTTTAAAAACTTTTTGAAAGACCGGTGAGGAGAGAATGAATATTATCGACGGACTGTGACGATATTTACTGCATTACACAAATATCACTTGCATTCAGAGTTTACAAATACATTTCAACATGTTATTTTCAAAAGGGGGACATCAAATTGTGTAATCAATGCAGCTGTGCATGGCCCGATGTTCTGAAAGATTTGCACTTTTGTATCGGTTTGCCGCACGAGCATTTCAAGACAATCTTGTAGTCTATCAATGTGATTGACACTCAGCACGGACTGTCAACAAAACTAGAACAAGTTTTCTATGACTTGGTTCTTTATAAATATAGCGGGTTACACATGCTTGTTCTCTCTCTCTCTTCTCTCTCTCTCTCTCTCTCTCTCTCTCTCTCTCTCTCTCTCTCTCTCTCTCTCCTCTCTCTCTCTATGATTTTTTTTTTAAAAAGTAGATTTTGAAAGAAATTTTCTGTCGAGGTAGCGATCGTCAGTCCAGGTTCCTCGATAGCAAAGCGTTGACCAAAAAAAATATATAATGTTTTCGACAATGACTGTTCTGGTGGGATGCCGTTGAACGTGCTTTTTTAGGACATTCTCTTCGGGTTACAAAACAGCTATGACTGACCTTTGTCTATTTTTCAAATATTTTGTTCAGGTAATTATCGACTCATAATTTTTTTTTAAAAACCTACCGCAGCGTTATCTCTGCGCTGCGGTAGATGAAAGAATTTGGCACACGTGCGGGTGGGTAATTGCTATCAAAACATTACACTCTGGAGTGACCAGTTGACACTCCGCTAAATTGTCAATCAGAATCTGAGCTATTGTCTCTTATTTGATTGACAAGCGGTATGTTTTTGATCTCTGTCCAGGTAAATTTCAAGGGAGGTGGCTTAAAAATGGGTGTTTAAACGAGATTCATTATAACCCTGCAACTTCAACTTATTTGTTAGTAGTGTGTGGCCTCTCGCTTTAAAAGGTCCTCATAGGCATTGCATGTTGTTGCGTATCGAATCAATTGGAAGATATACACACCATAAGCAGGTGATAGTGGTATTACTACATAGAAAGGGAAAGTTGACAATTGCAAAGTTAAAGTCATCACGCAGTCGCTTATCATATAATGTAGTTGTCAGGCTGCCATTAGAGTCAATCTTAAGTAAAATATCCAAATATGAAGCAGATGTGTCAGATTCTGTGGTGTCCTCTATATCGAGTTCTTCGGGATACATCAAATGAACATAATTGTGAAAATTATGATACGGATGAACTTCGATATCTTGAACATTGATATCTCGAATACCATGATTATGCCGAAATGATTTGGAGGTCCCAACCACTTATTTTCTTAGTGTTTTTACCGTCGATATTTCGAATTCACGGATATCTAAAACATTTTCTTGGTCCCATCGAGTTTGAGATAACGAGGTTCGACTGTATTTGTTTTTGACTCTGCCTCAAGTAAATGTAACCATTTTAAATTTGATTGAATAATTCTTCTAATCCAACTTGATTTTAAAGCTGTAATAAATGCTGTATAGTCTGTCCTTTCAATCCTCCATTTCTATATTCTTGAATGATAATACATGTGTATTTCTTCTGCTTTTATGAATTTTATTTCCCCATAAATAGCTAAAAACTTCTGTTTCAACTTTTTTTTATATTCCGGTACATAGATAGACTGAATATTAACACCGTAATGTGATTTAATTTTCTCAATATCTAAATAAAATTCATTAGTGTATAGAGGGTCCTTTAATGAGTATGACTACGGGGGTTGTTTTTCAATGCAAGCCTCCCATGGGGATCCGGATTAAAATAGGTCCTAAGTACCCCTTGCTTCTCGTAAGAGGCGATTAAATAGGGACGTCATTCGGACGAGACTGCAAAAACTGAGTCTCCGTGTCACAGCAGCTGTGCCACGATTAAGATCCCTTCCTGCTCAAAAGCTATGAGTAGAGAACATTGGCCTCAAATTTTCAGCCACTCACTGGCAATAGTGACGTCTCTATATGAGTGAAAGATTCTCGAGCTGGACGAAAACGACCAATCAATGCTAGCAAGCACACTCAACATATTGTTAAAATATCTATTGAATTTCACAAAAGCCATAATGCATAGTAACGTCATACATGTTTACCATCTGCACCAGTAACAAGCTTGTAACTATAGTTACTCTGTTGCGTCGTTCTACCAAACCACATGATAGAAAATCACCACCATTTTATCACAGCGGTGGTAGCTGATTCATCCTTCTTACCCTGCTACAAAAAATTCAAGTCTTGGGGGGCAAGGGAATTCAATATTTTTAAACTCAATGTTTATTTGCTGAATGTACATGTTACTAGCTTGAAATACGGATATGTATTTAATTGCAGTGGTAAAATTAGAAATTCATATCAAAATTAAGGATTATCTCCCTCAGGCATAGCTCTGATCCTTCGAAGTTTTTGGCCCCAATCTTTTGGCACTACATTGATCACTTTTATAAAGTTTTACTTTCATGTTTCGGATTTCCAACATTTCGGTTTTAGCATCACTGAAGAGACATAATTTGTCGAAATGCGCATCTGGTGCATAAAAATTGGTACCGTATATGATTTTTATTATACGAGGGTTGTCTGTAAAGTTCGTGGACAAGCCTTAATTTATATAAAAGTAGCGTTATAGATATTTATTGATACAATTCTTTACTATATGTGAATTATAAAATGTAAAATTTTGTCCGATTTTATAAGTATTACTTTGTTATTAAACTTGGGATGGTGACCCTGAGCACGGCAAAATTTTATTGAAAAAAGTTGTTGATCGTTTCATACACTTCATTTGTATTTTGTAAAATTACGCGAAGATTGAGATAATTTTACGTTGGAAAGTAAGATTTCATGACTACCAATCACCACTTATAGTAGTCATCTTTGAGTTAACAACATTATTGTCATAATGCTTTGAGAGACTGTTCTCTATAATTCGAAATTCATCTGAGCTTATTCAGCATTGAATTACTTATTTAAGGGCCTTTTGTGCTAGGAACGGCTCAATTATAAGGAATAAGCGAACACAACACATTGATAACAAATTAGCAATAAATAAGTTTCGGTTACTGACCTGTTCTATTTATATTCACTCAGCGCACATCACTTTCCGAGGTGTCCATTTTAGAACTATTTCACAGACACATTGATAAACTTCCGCAATCGTTGTGTTGCAGTGTTATAATTGTAAATCGTGCATACTAGGGTGTGTATTTAAATACCATGGTTTTTGGAGCAGAACACTGGGGAGACGAACAGGCCTTCATTCTATAGCATTATGTAAGGTGGAAATCTAGTACAGTAGCATTCGGAGCGAACATTCCAACCCCAGATTCCAATACTTTAGTATCTGATAATTCGGTTACACATTTTCCGATGCAGAAGAAAAAACTAAAGATAAAAAATGATAGCAACAATATCAACGTACAACGTACAAGTGAGGTTAACCTAGCGTTAAACAAATAAATTCCACCCCTGCCATCATACCCCCCCCACGATATTTATTAGATATTGACGTTTTAGCATGACTAGGTAAGATAAAATTGGATCTGTCTTCCGCGGATGAAATTGTTCACACGATGTGTAAAACTCGGAAAATGACCCATCTTTCTCGAAGATTCTAGTAGCAATGAAAGTTTGAATGTAGTCAATAGATCATTCTTTTACCGTTTTCCTATCAATATTTTACCAGTAGATTAAACGTACAGGTAATGAGGCATTTTGTCAATTCATAAATTTAATATAATTATCATCTTCATATGGCAGATAGATGACATCCCTTGAAGACATGGACCAATTAGAGGATTTCGGGGGAAAATACAGTGCTCGTTCATTATTGTGATACAAATTACTTTTACTCAGAACTGCATATTAATTAAAAGAATTGGTCTGATTGACTTGAATCTGACAGAAGGCGTAAGCATCTTAATTTTGACTACACATGTATGTGGAAAATGAGGGTATAAAACGGAAATATACAATACACCCATGTGACTAGACATCTGACCTCCAGCATGTGGATCAACTAGTAATGTCCTAGGCTTGACTTGATTAATTTGTGAAATTACTGATATAGACTCAGTAGGTATGTCCAACCTGAGCTGGCTGCCCTGTAATTCCGGTAAGCTGCTGGCTTTAGAAATAGGCAAGGCCTATACAATTGGGTGTAGCACAAGACAGACTTACATATGTGGTGGAAAATATCGCATGCAAATGATTGGTGGGGAACTTGAGAGGTGATCAATCTGTGTACCAGTTTAACTACAACGTAGGGGAAACAGAGGGGGCCCTAAGAGACATAGGTACCAAGATATGTACGTTGAACACGTCCTAGGCGAGGTAGAGATCTCTGCGCATCTCACCAGTCTCCTTAGTGCAACCTGGTTTAACAACAAAAACCGAACCTTCACTAGCCTCTAGCATTCCCTCCCTTATTTGGGAGGTGAATGTGCCACCAGCTATGAACTAGCCGTGAGCCCCATTAAAGCAACTTAATTTTACTTACTGACTCATTCAAGAAATATATTGACCACTGACCTTTTTACGAGTTCGGGTATTCATAATGAACTTCCCCCCTGCTTTAGCAGTAGGTGGGAGGAGAACCGCTTTTAGCGCCAAATTCAGTTGGTTCCTATGGACACTAATTGTGCCCCCTTATAATTAGTGCCCCCTTATTGCAGACTTAATTTTATATTCATATGAAGCAGAATTTATACAAAAACTGTTACGGATAAAAACAACTAGATGTGTCGGTGCGACACGAATGCCCCCGCCTACAGGAAGTCTAATGAAGGAAATTCGTAAGGGTGATGCATTAACTGTGGCGTACCATATACCAAATTTGAGTCGAATGTGTGCAACCGTTGCAGAGATAATGAACGGAAACGAAAAATTTTTGATTTTTTTCTAAGTTCAAGAAGGCTAACTCTGTCAAAAATCATCGGACCATGACCAACTTCGAACTTGACCTGCATATTCCCGTGACATATCCATATACCAAATTTGAGTCGAATAAGTGCAACCGTTGCAGAGATAATGAACGGAAACGAAAAATTTCTGATTTTTTTTTCTAAGTTCAAGAGGGCAACTCTGTCAAAAATCATCGGACCATGACCACTTCAAACTTGACCTGCATATTCCCGTGACATATCCATATACCAAATTTGAGTCGAATAAGTGCAACCGTTGCAGAGATAATAACGGAAACGAAAAATTTTGATTTTTTCTAAGTTCAAGAGGGCTAACTCTGTCAAAAATCATCGGACCATGACCATCTTCGACCTTGACCTGCATATTCCCGTGATGTATCCACATACCAAACTTGAGTTGGATGTGTGCAACCGTTGCAGAGATAATGAACGGAAACGAAAAATTTCTGAATTTTTTCTAAGTTCAAGAGGGCTAACTCTGTCAAAAATCATCGGACCATGACCAACTTCGAACTTGACCTGCATATTCCCGTGATGTATCCATATACCAAACTTGAGTTGGATGTGTGCAAACGTTGCAGAGATAATGAACGGAAACGAAAAAAATTCGATTTTTTTCTAAGTTCAAGAGGGCTAACTCTGTCAAAAATCATCGGACCATGACCAACTTCGAACTTGACCTGCATATTCCCGTGATGTACCATTATACCAAATTTGAGTTGAATGTGTGCAACCGTTGCAGAGATAATGAACGGAAACGAAAAATTTCTGATCTTTTTCTAAGTTCAAGAGGGCTAACTCTGTCAAAAATCATCGGACCATGACCAACTTCGAACTTGACCTGCATATTACCGTGATGTATCCATATACCAAATTTGAGTTGAATGTGTTCAGTCGTTGCAGAGATAATGAACGGAAACGAAATGATGACGGAATGACAGAAGACGGAACAGGGTAACACTATATGCCCCCGGCCATTTTATGACGGGGGCATAAAAGATATATAGGTATATTTGATGTGCTTCAATTAACAATCATAATTTTCACAATTTATGTCCATTTGATATATCCCGAAGAACTCGATATAAAGGACACTACATAATCTGACAGATCTGCTTCATATTTGGATATTTTACTTAACATTGACTCTAATGGCAGACTGACAACTACACTATATGATAAACGTGATGATTCCAATCGTCAACTTTCCCTTTCTATGTAGTAATATACCACTATCACCTGCTTATTGCGTGTTATATCTCGCAGATGATTCGATACGCAAGAGCATGCTATGCGTATGCGGATTTTTAAAGCGAGGCCAACTACTAACAAAAAAAGTTGGAAGTTGCAGGGTTATAACGAATCTCGTTAAAGTCATTTCGCAAAATTCTACGGTCGCTATAATGACCTTGTTTGCGATTACAAAGTATCACTAAGTCATATGTTGACTGATTTGTTTCATACCCTTTGTTAGACTGTCATTTTCCTACTAAATTTGACTACGGGTAATCCCGTTTACTTTTTTTCGACTGTGATCGGTCAGTACAGGATGTTTACTATATAATATATATTTTTGAGGCCATAGAGGGGAAATGAATGTGGCGCAATGTGAATTTGTATAGTGACAAACTTGTGGCCATTAGGGATGATTACGGCAAATAGCAACAGAGTTGTGGCCTGTACACGAATTTCACAGACATACAGAAAACGCGAAACATCGTCTTATAGTGGGACTCCCATGTGCCTATTATGATGTGCCTCTGGCAAAGAAAAAATATTGATTGATTATTCATTGTTTACGTCCAACTAGAGAATATTTCACTCATATAGAGACGTCACCATCGCCGGTGGAGTGCTGCAAAATTTAGGCCTATGCTCGGCACTCAGGGCCTTTGAGCAGGGAGGGATCTTTTTCGTGCCACACCTGCTGTGACACGGGACCTCGGTTTTTCGGTCTCATCCGAATGACCACCCCATTCAGTCGCCTCTTATGACACACAAGGGGATGCTGGGACCTATTCTTACCCGGATAAAAAGAAATTATGGCCAGACACGCAACCACGTAAACGAAAGAAAAAAATAATATAAGTCTGACCATTAGGTCAAGGTGATATAGGGGTCATGACTTATGAATGTACCTATCATTCATGTGTCCTGTATGCTCAGACACAAATCACGATATTACGGTCACAAATGAATACCTCCCAGAACTCTGTGACCCGAACTGATGTATTACATGTAGTTGTTTTGTTGATTTAGCCCCAACCCTAAGGGATACAGTCAGGATACATGTAATTTAGCCCCATCCCTAAGGGATACAGGATACATGTAATTTAGCCCCATCCCTAAGGGATACAGGATACATGTACATGGGCCCATAGCGCCTTACTAGTTAAGCTTGGTACTCAGCCACAGTGCATCATATCGGATATTGTGCATTGAATGTTAGGCACGGGATTTGAATTAAACTTGAAGGATGCAAAGATAATTTAGTGGAACATGAAACAAAAGGAGACGACAATGTTGACATGTGATGGTCGCACCCGTGACTTTCTCTGAAATGAAGGCGTGCAATGGTTTGTCAGTTATATACCTATTAGTAATTTAGATAGGCATGACCCAGCGTACCGGTACGATTGAGTTGATGTAATTTGTCAAAGATGGACCTCTCAAAGTGAGCTTTATAAAATTTGATTATTGAGTAACTTAAAATGAGCTTAGTAATAGTACCTCTAAAGGGGAAGATGGTTAAAGGTTGACAAAACGAGTAACTGAAAGGGGGTTTGGATACCAAATCCCTGGTAGGACCCTACGTTGATAGATTATTTCTTTTTCGTCCTATCACTCATGTTGAGACGTTGACTTCATCATTACCGTTGAAGGGCTGGAAATTCAGGCCTATGCTTAGTACTTATGACTTTTAGCAGTGAAGGTTGGTTTGCATGCCACGTTTATTTTGACACAAACCTAAATGGTTGACAAGCCTGAATAATTAGAAGAGTAGCCGGAAGAGGGCTTGGATACCAGACCCCCGGTAGGACCCAACGTTGGTAGATTATTCGCTTGTTCGTCGTCCCATCGCTCATATTGAGACGACACCATTGCCGGTGTGAAGGTATGCAAATTTAGACCTATGCTTAGCACTCATGGCAGTGAGTATTGGTTTGCGTGCCTCGTCTGTTGTGACACAGAACCTAGGATTTTAGATCATATCCGAAATACCCATGATTCTCACTTCTAAATGCCGAGCTCTTGCATGGCGAAGGAGCAATCACTACCTATTTTAACGTCTTAGGTTTGACGAGGATCCTGAGTAATATGAAGTAGTATAAAGCCTTTAAGCTTTATGGGTTATCCTCAGGATACTTTATATGTTTTGGTTATAAAAATGGTGCCCCCCCCAAAAAAAAAATTAGATTCCCCATAGCAAGAGTTGAACCGAGATCGCCTGCGAGGTGGTCCGATGCGATAATCACCGTTCTAACGCAATTTTCCTACTTAAACGTGATGGGCTACAAACAAATTGGCTGTGACCGTGATATTAGTGTCCCAATGTTCGATGTGCTAAAATACTGAAAATTGCCCCCCCCCCCTTGAATTCCGTGTGCCAAACGGTACTACCTGAATTTGAGATTGACAAAAATGTTATTCATACTTTTCTTTAAAGTTTGTGATATATGGTCGAGTCCTTAAAGTAGCATAATCTGTATCTTTTGAATTTTTACACTGTGATTTCTTTATGGAAATCAAATATATTAAAAGTGTAAAAATGTGAACCACGAAATCTGCTGAATCAAAATGTAAAGAACAAGCGAGGAAAAAAGCCTCCAAAAGACATTGTGTTTAAAACGTGCGTAATTCTATAAATGGAAAGAGATATACGTCATATTGTCACGCGATCTCCTTATATGGAAGTAGATTTCAAAATCATTTAATTTTATATCACGTGATCACCTAGCGCCGATTCTCATTGGTTAAAACACCTTATTAGAATTGAGGTGATTTTTGATCACGTACCTGAAAAACAAGTAAAGTGCTAAAAGAACATTATTTTGTTTGCTGTAATATAGAATTAAATGATAAGAAATAAATCTTAATTTTTCGGGTGATATGCAGGTTATCACCGAGATTTTAGACGGTAAAACTTTTCATCAATGCGCTTCGCGCATTGATGAGTTTTACCGTCTAAAATTCGGTTTGATACCTGCATCACCCGAAAAAATATAAGATTCATTTCTTATATCACGCTTGAAATGTTTGTAGTAAATAGCTATATTTGACGCATTTCTGAACTGTAAATGCAAAAATATATGATTAAATACCAACATGCATATTAATGATATGTGTTAAATACGTATACTATTGTTCACAAAGAGAAAAAGGCCATGTGTATACATCGCAAAACAATAATACAGTACTGCGCATGTCTACATCTCAGGCCGATTTTGTTGTTTTTTCATAGGTTGGTAATATCATAAATAGATTAGGAAAACAAGTGCTTTGTTCTTTTGTATCTTTTTGCTTTCAAGATGTAATTGCGTAGAAAAGCATAACTTTATTAGATGTATACGTAGAAAAAAAATTCCGAAAGATTCAATTTTTCGTTAAAGATACAGATTATGCTACTTTAATCAAAATACAGAGAATATTACTTATATTACTAAAGCGGCAACAGGATTGAATAATTCAACGACTCACCGGGTTTACCATGACTGTCATAAATTCGTCCCAAACTTAAAAATTCATAGTCGGACAAGTGGTGGCGAAATGAGCTCAAACGACCTCCAGGGTGTTGGGTTACTGTCCCAGCTGGGGTGGTGGTGACTCAGAGTGGGCTCGCTTGCAGGCCCTTCTTTACCGTGAGACATGTCAGTTCTAAGCCGAACTCGGCCTTCTCCTATCGGTCTCAGCTGGGCGTTGAACAAATAATTGGTTGATTGGAAGGTTGTATGATAAAACAGTGGAGATAAATTAACTGGATGGCGGTGGATTGGCAAAAGTTCCAATATTTTTTTCAGAATGCGCTCTTGGTGCGAGTTTCGGAAATTGTAAAGCTCATGCGGTCCACGTTAGGTATGACGTGCATTACTGGACGTGTATACATTGGGATAACTTGTACTAAGTTTGATTCGTGAACAAATCGAGTCGGCCAAACTTGATAAATTGTTGACTATTTGATATGCATCAAATAATCTTGGTTAATTGTAGAATCTTTGGGATCATATTCTCCTTACTCGGGTGTTCCGTCCATAACTTGTCCTAAATCTCGCAAGTCAGACATAAACCTTCAGAACTTTTCATGGAATGTTCTGTAGTTAACTTGCCAAAATATAATACATTGCTATGGAAACGCCTCAACTGCCTTATGTGGATATTATTTATTTGTTATGATGATACTTTACATTATATGATGATACTTTAAACATTATATGATGAATACTTTAACATTATATGCTGATAGTGTTAATATTACATTGCTGATACTTCAACATTACATGCTGATAATTTAATATCACATGCTGACACTTCAACATTGCACACTCATACAGTTTCAACAAATACGCTAATACTTCAACATTATAATTATGCTGATACTTTAACATTATATGATGATTCTTCAACTATTACATGCCTGATACTTCAACATTATCATGCTGATTACTCATCAATTTGATAGTTAACATTCATATGATGATACTTTAACATTATGATGTAGGTGGTTATCTAAAAATAGGTTAGAATCGGGTCGTTAGTACGTTTAAAAACCTAAAATGTGCGTAAAAGTTACATCCACGATAAGCCTGAGCACCGCCTCCAACACTATACATGGGACAGGGATTTATTTTAGCGGTTAGTAGCCTAGTGTACGGCGATTTGTAGCGGCAGGAATCAGGTACGTCGCATTTTAATATCAAGTGCATTGCGGTACTCGATAATACCTTTATAAAGCATTACAATTTTCATTCTCTCTCTCTCTCTCTCTCTCTCTCTCTCTCTCTCTCTCTCTCTCTCTCTCTCTCTCTCTCTCTCTCTCTCTCTCTCTCTGTCTCCTTCCTTTTATGAATTTTCAAAAGAGGGGTGCGACCCCCGTAACTCCCCCTAAATTCGCCAATGCTAGTATAATCTTTTTCCGTGAATAAAAATAAATCAACATTCACATGTTGGCTAGGGGTCACGGATGAGTATTGATGCGGGGATCAATTTTGATGTGTTTGTTTTTCTGAAAAATAACTCTGTAATGCGGAAAATGCAGCAGAAAATGATAAAGACGTCTATTCTGAACGACCAATGAATGGCTAAAAGATTATAAGGGGACATTTTAAAACCGTAATCAGTGGAGAATCCAGGATTTATCGAAAGGAGGGGGGATCTTTTGAAAGAGTGGGCCAATAGGCCAGATGTATGGTATAAATAGTATTCAAATCCCTGTACTCGTTGAAAAGTTATGGCCCGGGCAATGTTAAAACCACTATGTACATTGTGACCTTCACCTTTGTTCAAGGTCACGACACTTCCTTGGGTCGAGACCAACAATTCTATAAAATATCCCAATTCGTGCACTCAGTAAAATGTTATGACCCGGACAAGGCTTAAACCATTTTGTGCATAGTGACCTTGACCTTTGGCCAGTAACCTTGGATCAAGGTCATAACACTTCCTTGGGTTCAGTGCAACAATTCTGTGAAAATTTAAATCTACAAAGGGTGTAAGAAGTTATGGCCCGGACAAATTATATCAGACGGACGGACAACGCAATAACGTAATACGTCCTGTCTAAAGACTGACGTATGAAAACTCTCAACAGGCCGAAAAACAAACGAATAATCAATCAATCAATGCACTTAGTTGACTTTCGCGTCAACCAGAATTTATCTAAAGCAAGGTATGATTGATAACAACGAAGATACAACTATCAAAATCTGGAGATTCCCAGAGACTACTATAAAACAGACGAATGATTTGAATCAACTTCTCTTGTATATGAGGATGAAGATAAGGAAGAAAAAAGTTGCTAAATGATCACCCCCTTATATATTATTGAGAATTAGAAGACTATGGAACTGAATGTGATATAGCAAGGGGATTCATCAATCCGTATTTCTTCATAATATTTCATCTCATTTTATCACAATTTTGATGATTAAGGTTGTAATTCAGGTATCTGATATGCATGTTTATTCTTTATGCTAGTATATTTTTATTTATGCCCCACGACTGGCCACGAGTACGATCGCACACTAAATTTTCTTTTTAAAACAGAGACCACATGTTCGATTCAAGGATGGCAGAAAGAACAAGAGGGAAATTGGAAGCACGCATCACCAAAGACTTGACATTCAACTTCATTGAGCTAAAATATGCCAATCACATGAAAAGACTTTAATGTAAATCATAAAATCATATATAATTATATATTAATTTGTACAATAGTTTGAACAACAAAATAAAACAAATATAAAACTGATAACAGAATATCATATATTTGAGAAAAAAATAGTTCTAAGATTTGTTCGATCACAATGACGATGAATACGCGAGACCCGTCGTACACATCGCTTAATTACCATTTGATCTACATGTAACGGAAATTGCACCATCGTAGAATTCTCTCACGATAATTTTTATCATAGGTGTACACTTAATTTTCTAGCTCACCTGAACCGAAGGTTCAAGTGTCTGTAAACATTTTTTATACCCCCGCCCTGTCCGTCCGTCCGAAACAAATATTTTCATTGCCCTTTTCTCTGAAACTGCATATTACAGCCAATTGATATTTGTTGCATGACTTTATCTAGGGGTCCCCTACCGCGCTTACCAAATTAAGACCTTTCGCATGTCAACTTTCTGTTCAACGACTCAGTCAATATTTTTGGAGTCTTCAATTGAATGTGGAATAAATATTTACAATAATGTACGCCACACTTTTCTCTGAAGCTGCGTATCAAAGACATTTGATATTACTAGGGGCCCCATACCACATTTACTGAATTCAGACCTTTTGCATGTCAACTTCCTATTAACTGACACAGTCAATATGCAAAATGATTAAGTCTTTATGTGAAAAAGATATTTCGTTGCACCTTTCTCTGCAATTGCATACCACAGCCACTTGATATCAACCTTACTAAAGGATGAACAAATTCTCTAGGAAGCAACTTTATTTACCTTAAAGCTCACAGATTCTTTGTTGTTATTTTTCTTTTTTTTTGTTTTGTGTTTTTGGTTTTTTTTTTTTTTGTTTTTTTTTTTTTTTTTTTTTATCATTTTGACTTCTCGTAAGTCCACTTGTGCCAAATTTTAACTAAATCGTCCTTGGGTGAAGGAGGATTCAAGTTTATTGCAATGCAGAAATAGGTGGTGTCATTTAAAAGATCTTCTCAGACCACTGGCCAGAAAAGATGAAATCTTCCTGATATAGCGGAGGTTACTATTTCGATGTTTCCAACTGCCTTTCAAGAAAATCTGTAGATTTATACTCCAGTTTACAATGCGACATTTGTTTGGTTGGTGTGTATTATGCGAAAGACTGTCGGGTCTTTCTTTACACAATGATTTTGACTACAGATAACTCTGTTTATCTGATCCAAGATTTAGGCTCATGGTGGCTGTGACCGACCGACAGGGGATGCTTACTCTTAGGTATCTGATACTACCCCTGACATGTCCAGGGGTTTGTGTTTGTCCAACTCTTGATTCCGTATTACTTACAGGAGCTGATCACTTTTTGTTATATCCACCTTTTAATAAAATATATCTTCAACTGTGATTTTTTTTTCATCGAAGGACATTATGCATTATTACATACACCAAGCATACTGGTCATTCGTAAGATAATAAAAATATAAATAATTTTCTGTTTTTCGAAAAAATCATTCATTTTTTTTAAATAAATGACAAGTTCGGAGAATCTATCTTTCGTGAAATCAACTCCTTAGTATCTTGTACCTGTATAGTTCAATGTCTGGCCAAAAAACCCAAACCAAAAGCAAACCAAAAACAAAACCCAGAAAATTCAACTTGATATATTGGTGTAGAGAAACTCCTTAAGTGTGTGATTGTTTTTTCTGTGCAAGAGAAATCCAAATTTGGTTTTGGGTTGATTTTTCACACTCTTCACATGTATGGATGATATGTGGATTCGCTTCTTTTCTTTTGGAGTAATATGGGGGCGTATGGCGTCTTATGTGCTTATTGGAATTGCTGGTGTCTTTCGTCGTATAGGTACATTCTTTGTAAACGTTATTCATATAGCCGTGCATCTTCGCGAGCCAAGTGTCCGATTGGCTTACTCTAATCTACCCCTTGTCTGATTTAGTCGCGACTGAATTGCCATCTAACGGACGAGCGAGTCATCGCTCTTGACGTAAACACTCGAGTGAACAATTGTTTGTTGTTGTTTTTTTATTTAGGTGTACATACTTGTTGCGAGCTTATATCACCTTTATCTTTCGGGCGTAAATCGCGTATTAAAACTTGCATTGCTGATCTTAATGATTCTACTTTGGTTTTTATGTCATGCTCAATCACTTATGAATTGCGCAATTTAATTGGATGCCTTGGGAAGTCAAAGCACGGCTTAGAAACTCGACTAAAACGGCCAAGGGGTAGATTAGAGTAAGCGAATCCGATACTTGGCTCGCGAAGATGATAGCCGTGTTGATCGCGGTAACTTGAAGAAATATATATGGAAAGATAACACCATCTTTTTGATCAACTATAATTTATTTCCGAAACTAGCTTCCGATCTTAGCGGGTCTTCATCAGGTCTGAAGCAAATCATGTTCACGAAAGTATACATATCCACGGTGTTTGTATAACAATTAGAGCCATCTAAGGGTTATGGTGTGGCTTCAAGTGCCATGTGTAGGTAATTGGTAACACAGTCCAACAATTTAGCATAGGTGATATGTAAATTTGCAGAATGTTTATACAACAATTAAGACAATTAAGTAGGATTACATATGTAGCATAGGCTTCAAAGCAGGTGCATGTATTGGTAAATAGGAGCAAATC